>BRDA01032018.1:0-15000 GCA_036984385.1 Crenuchus spilurus | reverse complement strand
CAAAATTATGTGTCAAAATAGTGAAATGATTTTACTTAATAAAGTTAATTTAGCAAGTCAGATATGTCTGATTTAAAGTTAAATAGTCTTATAATAAGCTCTTTACATATGACACAATGCATACAAACATATACTATATATATATATATATATATATATATATATATATATATATATATTACAAATTATGGGACCCCTGGTGACTTTGGGCCCCTAGGCAAGTGTATGAACTGTTGATAGCAAAAACATTCCTGCTCTTATCCCTACATTTGAAAGTACGAGAGTCAAGCTCTGACTGGCCACTGTGATGGTGATGTTGGTAGACTACTGGGAATCCATTTTCACTGGGAAAGTGAACATGTTTGTCAGCATGAATTGTCTTACTGTTGCTTCTTGTAAGTGTTACTTTCACTGGGAAGACAATTTTCATTGACTGTTGCTTAATTTTCTTAACCTGGGGTGTTTGTTATTTCCCGATGAGTGTAACTACAAGCCGAAAACAAGTATGTACAAAAAAGAATAGAAATGGGCATTAGAAAAAGAAGACAAAGGCGGAAAGCAGGATAAGTAATTCACAAGTATGCAGAAAAGCAAAAGATTAGTGTTTGGTGGCGCTGGAGACGGACGCAGATGAATTCAGGGAGGTGGTGGGCCCAGCGCTGTGTGGATGCAGATTAAAGAGTGAGGCGGCAGTGTGAACCTTAGACAGATGGCAGCGTCTCAGCAGAAAGGAGGGAGGAGAGGAGGAGGAGGGGAGGATGGAGGAGGAGGAGGAGGAAAGAAAATCCAGTGATGCGACCTGCAGGAGTAAAAATTGCTCGCATTGTTGTTTTCATTATCTTCCTTCTGTCATTTTTTGAGCTTTGTATCTTTGAAATGAAAGGAAGGAGAAGGGAGGGCAGGAAAAAGCAGAGGAGTATAGAGGAGGGGAGAGGGAAAGGAAGAGGGGAAGAAAAAAAAAACTGTGAAATTAATCTTTTGTGCAGGTCCTGATGGAGCAGAGACATGCTCAGACAAAAGGTAGACTGGGAGAGAAGCCTGGTGATTGATGAATAAAGTAAAGGTGTCAGAAGTGTATTATGTAAATGAGTGAAGCCAGAGAGCATTGCAGGGAGAGAATGAGAGAGAGGAGAGCGGTGCACATGTCACTAGGGCTATCGTCCCCCAGCGTCAATCCAGTGCCATCTTTCATCTACTCAGACAAGCCTGGCTATAGCAATCTGCCTGCTGCTGCAGAGACAGAGCAGAGAGAGAGCTGGAGGAGAGGTGAGGGAGCCATATCGACCCAAATTCACCAAAGCTTGATTGACCGGTGCAGAACAGCACAGCTGTTAATGTAAGTGCATGATCACACAGATACTTCACAGGTCTGGATGGTATATATGAGAGTGAATCTGCTGTGGTGTAGATGCAGAGTGTCTGATTTATCACGAGTAAGACTGTCAGCACTGTGAGACTCACTGATGTCTTGGAAAGAACGGCCTAAAACAGGGTCCCAAGGTAACACACCCACTTTAACCCTGGAAAGACTTGTTAATTAGCTGATTAGTTGGATCGAGTGAACTGGGAGCAGGGGAAAGGATCAAATCTGCAAAGCAGGTCGGCCTCCAGGACCAGGATTGGCCTAAAACATATGGAAATATAATTTCTTGAGTATATGTTCACTTTTGATGTTTGTGTGAGTTTATGTAACATGGCACATGACCTCTCTTTACATGTTAGTACTAAAAAGGTTGTTCTGGTCATTGTGCCCTTAAGACTGATATATGTAAATGAGCTCTGTTTGGATTGGCAGTTTTGTTCAGCTGTTTTCATTGAAAATAGTTTATTTTTGCTCATAATTTAATTTAAAAAGGTAAACTGTCATACATAACTGTCATATCAGGTAAAGTGACATTTTTCAAGCCTTTCTTATTTAAATGTTGATTTAAATGAAGAGTTTATATTCTAATTAGGGGTGTGTATCTGTCCAATAAATGACAATCCGATTTGTATCTCGATTCATGTGGTACGATATGATTAAAAAACGAATTAAATTTGTTTGTTTGCTTTTATAAAAATTTTTTTTTAATTGGACCGATTCGATTCGGTTCGTTTCGATTCAGTACAATTTCGATACAATTTGGTTCAGTATAATAGGGTAGGAAATAATACAAGTTACTTGTTTACAATAGATAATTTTACATTGATTCAACATAAGTTATTACTAAAATGTGTTTTGCTTGCTTTCAAATAGATTAATGAAATACTAGAGAACTAGTAAAGTTGTATTTGACATGTGAATTCAGAAACAGTAAAATACTGTTGTGTTGGGATGTGGTACCGGGGTTGCAATGTTTTAAACAAGTCCCCAAAGCCCTCATTCTCCACTACACAGTATAGTTTTAAGTCTTCTACAATGAACCGGGCTACTGAAGCCGTTATTACTTTGGCTGTAGCTGAGTTGTGGTCGAGTTTTGGCTGGAAGAAGACCTGTTTTTCTGTGTTTTTGTCCTGCCATGTCTTTGGGCTAGCGGTGCTAGCGTCCTCATCGCCACTTTCACCATGTCGTCTCATCAAATGAGTGGTGAGGTTTGTTGTAATACCGGTGTACTTGAATGCGACTTTGCATGCTTTGCAAACAGTAACGATTTTGTCTAGTTCTCCGTTCTTCATATAAAAACTGAACTTGACTGTGACGCAGGGTTGCCAGGTCAAAAAAAAATCCAGCCCAAAGTCAGTCTTAAACCCGCCCTTCAGAAGCTTAAACTGGCACAAAATATATGTCTGTCAACCGTTTGAAGCAAATGGCAAAATAACTACGAGTGTACGACTTACTATTTTGTTTATAAGGGATTTATTATCAGTCCATCAAACATTTTTCTTTTTCCCAGTCCTTGCAATACCGCCTCCTGTATTTCCCCCTATTTTCTCTCTCTCTCTCTCTCTCTCTCTCTCTGTCTATCTTTCCTTATATCGTTATGCTCTCTTTGTTGTTATTGTTGTATTCAAACTTCCTTAGTGTCGACTTTGTACACGTTTGCCCGCTGTGCTGAAGTAATATCCAAGGCAACACCAACTTTTTTGTTTGCTTGAAAACTATGAACCTGGGAACTCTGGTGACGAGACTTGACTGTGACAAATCGGGCCATCAGCCGGTTTATGCTACAAATAGACCGATTCAGGGGTCCATGTATTCACATCGTTTAAGTCAAAATCGGTCTTCCGATTCAAATCAGTTATTTTTTACACCCCTAATTCTAAAACTTTGAGATTCTGGGTTTCTGATTTTATTGAGCATTAAAGCCATACTGATCAACAGTAAAACAAAAAATGCTTATGTCACTTTATGTACAATGAATATAAAATATGACAGTTTACCATGTTTAATTAAATTATAAACAACAATGAACATTTTATGATACTGTATTTTTATACATGTATAGAAGACTAAATAAATGGCATGAAAGTCATAGGAGTATATTAAAATGCTCCTGTGTTCCAATAAATTCTTTACCTATTACATCACAAGGGCGGGGGGGGGGATGTATGTAATTAATGGTGTTGGAATATTATGGTGTGGGCTACACTTCTATACATAGGGTCACTGTCACATCAGCACCTCATAGTGCCATTTTCTTTCCTTTTTCTTCCATACTTACACTGAATAAAACAATGTTGTAATTATTACAACTGTTAAGGTCACAGTTTGGCCGCCCAACCATGGACCTAAAATAGTAAATAAAAATCCATCCATTCATCCATCCAATGAAAGGAACAATTTACTTTTCTATTTTTCAACTATTTAATTCTGAAAATAGTAGCTCTGCTTTTTTTCTAGTTTTACATCAAGTCTGGATATTTTCATCTACAAAATCTAATTTATTTTTTTCTGAGCAACATTCAACACTTATTATAAAATGCAAATAAAAAACCTAAGGTATATAATACATAATAAAATTCACAGTCTTAAAATCATAAAATCAATCATAAAATACAGAATGTCATGTCTTTGAACTTCTGGTATATTTAGTTATTCACAAATATGTGTATAAACCTGATTTGTATTGTACATTTTAAATGTCATAGATAATAAAACTGTAGCCCAGTAGTTGAACAACAAGTGAATTGTAGTACCTCCAAAACAGTAAGGCCCAAGGTTTACACCCAGTCAGCAGTAGTGAGTACTTACTGACCATGGTCCAAAGACGATCAAATCACTATAAATTGAGTTGGCCAGTCAAGTTCTAATATCATGATCAGTAGTAGTTTTGGCACTGCGGGCTGGTGCTGCTGTACAAGGAAATTCACATCTAGCTAAAGCTTGTCAGCAGATGGAAGCATGAAGTGCTCTAAAATCTCCTGGTAGATGGTGTTGACTTTGGACTTGATACAACACAGTGGACCAACACCAGCACCTCAAACCATCACAGACTGTAGAAACTGCACACTGGACTTCAGACACTTGGATTGTGTGTCTCCACTCTTCCTCCAGACTCTAGGAGCTGATTTACAAATGAAATACAAAACTGACTTTCATCTGAAAAGAGGACTTTGGAGCTCTGAGTAACAGTCCAGTTCTTTTTCTCTTTAGTGCAGGTAACACACTTCTGATGTCTCTGCTTCAGGAGTGTTGATATTAGGAATGAGATTATGGATTTCTATAAGCCGTAAACCACACTGATCAACATTACAAAAAGTTTGCAATATATCACTTTACATGCAATGAACAATCAACAAAAATGAACAGTATTCTAATATTTTGATGTACGACTATTCCAAAAGATTATTAACAGAACTCAGAAACTAACCAATGTGTTGTTCATTATTTGACATCTAAATTGCTGTACATGGTACCTGATTGTATGATACAGATGTACCACAGAGATGAATGTACTTTACATTATGACTGTAACTTTTTTTAAAGACTGCTTTATGTCAAACAATACTATGATTTGAACAAGGATCAGCCCCTGTAGAAACCCATCCACTCCCACTCACTGCCATCTGTAAGTGGCAAAAGTAATCTATCACATATGCATGAACACAGAACAATGGAACTGGGTTTTAAAAGAAATTGATGACATCCTTACTTTAATTCTACACCACGCGGCAGTCTTGGGTGATTGAAAACGACAAAGATGTATAGGGTTAGCCTGTAGAGAAGGCTCAGCTAATTGCCAGCACTTGTCGTGTCTCAGTAGCTTTGTCTAAGTCACAGAGGCTAACTAGCTACCTCTCCCGAATGCACATTGTTTGTTCAGCAAGTGCACTGCTGAGAAAGCTATTTTCATCAAGCGCCTCATTATTAACGGGTTCATAAATAAACGGGCCCTAATATTTCTCTCTGTTAGTGTTTATTGCAGGTCCACAAAGGGCTGTGGCTGTCTTTAATGAATGAAAGAGCTGCACGTAATTGAAGCTTATTAGGCCCAGGCGAGAGGCAGTGGCAGGGAAACAGAGAGGTTGGAGTCTGTCAAGCACAATCTGCTTTTCAGACTCAGTTTATTAATTTAATCATGACAAAGCAATTCCAGAGCACACAAAGTGCTAAGCTTTACACATTTACATTCTATAGACATATATGACAGATAAAGTCATACTGCGTCCAAATACATTTAATCACTTGGTGTGTATCATGCCAAGAAGCCAGCCTAGCACAAGCCTACACATACACACTGAAAGTGAGCTGAGTGATGGCATGGACTTGCTCTGTTGCACTCTTTACACTCACCCAGCTGACCTCTCAATGGTACATGATGCCACTTAGATCACAAGGCTACATTTCCGAGCAGTTGTCGGAAGTGCTACTGGCCAGAAAAAAGACTAGCAACTCAAGCCAAAGACAGCACTAGTACTCATGTATAGTAGCACTCACTTTGTGTTATCTCCCAAACAATAATACATACTGTACATGACTAACGTCCCAATCAACATACAGTGTCACATCAAAACAATTGATTCTTGTGAAAAAGTTCATTGTTATTCATAAATTTGCTGAAAAGGTAAACTGACATTTTTAATGTTTATTATGCATAATAGTGTAATAAAAAGTAATTAATTAATTAATAATAATAATAATAATAATTGAAGCCCTGCTCATCAATGTAATGATAGGCTATCTACAAAGGCCTTTAGACATGTGAGATTTAATTTGTTACATTTTGCAGAAGAATAAATTTGATTTAATTAATTAATTATTCAATCAATTCATGAAAACAAATTATTGAATCAATCATTTGATCGATTGATCAATTAATGAGTGAATTAGTTCTTGAATAAATTAAACAATCAATAAATCAATCAATTAATGAGTGAACCAATTCTGGAAGTAAATGAAAGAATGAATGAATGATTTTTTTTATACAAAGGGTACAGTGATAACGGACAGCAGTGGATCTGCTGGTACCAGTACCATTAAATTTAAAGACAGATCTTAGTTTGCACAAGCAACACATTTTTTCTCTCATGAGCATAATAAAACGTACATCAGTGCTAAAAATATACATGTCCAGTATGCAAAAAGCAAAATATATTCAAATTACAAAAAATAACAACAGCAGCTTTGTGCAACAGTATAAGAAGTGAGTGTTGGAAGTGTTAATGGTGTGCAGTATAAAAATGTAAGAGTAGGGCCTAAGGTGGGCTTAAGTGTGCTCTGTCTATTGAATGTACATTTTATGCTTATTTCAAAGAATCTCACTGTAATGTGTCCTTTAAATAGCAGTTATTAATGTTCTTTTTCTGCTTTCTTTATTACTTAGGCCTGTTTTGACATCATCCTCTCTTTTCCATCCTGTGCTCCTCCATCTCAGTCTCTCTTCTCCTTCCGTCCACTCTGTAGAGAGAGTGTTGCAAATGGCTGAGCTAGTTAAATTTACTCACCTGGCTATTTTTCAATAGAGACATTTCTTTATTCAGCTCTGGAAAAACAGCGCCTCTCTCTCTCCTCCCCTCTCCTCCTTGTGTGTCTCTTAGTCAGCCTACTTTATTCCTCATTTCTACTCCTCTCTTATGCATGTTCTCTTCCATTTCTTTCTTCTTCTTCTCTCTCTCCTCTCTTTTTTTCTTCTCTAGTCTGTCTGTCATCCCTCTTTCTCTTCTATATCTCTTCTTGTTCTTCTCTATCTCTTCATTCTCATACTCTTCTCTTTTTCTTGTCTCTCTATCTATTTTTTTTCTCTCTGTGCATCTCTTTCTTTCTCTCTTTTCTCTCTTACTTCTTTGTCTCTTCTCTCTTTCTTTTCTTTTCTCTCTCTCTCTCTCTCTCTCTCTCTCCACTTTCCTTTCTCTCTTTTTGTCCTCTCACTCTCCCTTCTCTCCCTTTTCTCTACTCTCTTTCTTTTCTCTTTTTCTCTTCCTTGTGTCTTTCTTAGTCAACCTGCTCTATTACCTTATTCCTGGTTCCATTGTGTGTTGTTGGGTCTCTCTCTCTCTCTCTCTCTCTCTCTCTCTCTCTCTCTCTCTCTTTCATGCTACGGCGGCGGCTCGTACACGCACATTATGGTGGAGTGACAATATCCTCCTTCAGATAATGCCATAAATGAGGGGAATTTACATACAGCGCGTGGCGCGTCGAGCTCTCGGGCTGCGGGTGCGCGGGGGCGCTTAAAGCGCGAGAGCGTCGCCTCTGAAGTGGCTCTCCAGCGGGACGACCATTAGAGCCATCTCAGAGTAATGACACGAGGAACGCCGCCACAACTTCCTCTGACTGCAGTACAGGCCTAATGTTAACTAAGCCTGCTAATGCTACAATATTGAGCTCAGGCCCTCCACTCCTCTACCCCTCCTCTCCACTCCTCTCCTCCTCCTCTGCACTCCTCTACTGCTCCTCCCCTCCACTCCTCTACCACTCCTCTCCTCCTCCTCTGCACTCCTCTACTGCTCCTCCCCTCCTCTACTCCTCTCAACTCCTCCTTTCCACTCCTCTACTCCTCCACTCCTCCTCTGCACTCCTCTACTCCTCCTCCCCTCCTCTACTCCTCGTCTGCACTCCTCTACTCCTCCCCTCCTCTACTCCTCCTCTGCACTCCTCTACTCCTCTTCTCCACTCCTCTACTCCTCCTCTGCCTACAATACAGGCCTAATATTAACTAAGCCTGCTAATGCTACAATACTGAGATCAGCCCCTTCACTCCTCTACTCCTGCACTCCTCTACTCCTCCTCTGCACTCCTCTACTCCTCCTCCCCTCCTCTACTCCTCCTCTACACTCCTCTACTCTTCCTCTCCACTCTTCTACTCCTTCTCTGCCTACAATACAGGTGTAATATTAACTAAGCCTACTAATGCTACAATACTGAGATCAGCCCCTTCACTCCTCTTCTCCTACTCTCCTCTTCTCCTACTCTCCACATCTCATATACTCCTCCTCTCCCCTCCTCTACTCCTCCTTTTCACTCCTCTACTCCTACTTTTCACTCCTCTACTCCTTCTCTGCCTACAGTGTGGCCTTAATGTTAACTAACCCTGCTAATACTATAATACTGAACTCAGGCCCTCCATTCCTCTTCTCCTCTCCTCCTCTATACTCCTCTACTACTCAAACATTGTGTGTGGTACCAGTGCCAAAAAAGCAGCACCCCAAGAACCTCAACAACTACAGGCTGGTGGCACTAACATCACATCTGATGAAGATCCTAGAGAGGCTAGTCCTTAGCCATTTCCGACCTGCTCATCCCTGGATCCATTTCAGTTTGCCTACCAGTCTGACATTGAGGTAGAGGATGCCATCATCTACCTGCTTCAAGGAGCTCTCTCTCTACTGGAGAGGTTGGGGAGCATGGTAAGGATGATGTTCTTTGATTTCTCTTGAGAGGCTCCTGAGGGGTGGACCACCACCTTTCCAACTGGATCCAGGACTATCTCACCAACCAACCACAGTATGTGAGGGCCAGGACTGTGTTTCTGACTTGTTAGTCTGCAGCACAGGGACACCACAAGGAACAGTCCAGGTACCGTTTCTCTCTGTACATGGTAGACTTCAGGTATAGATCACCAAACTGCAACCTACAGAAGTTCTCTGACAACTTGGTGATCGTTGGCCTCATCACATATGAGAATGACTTTGTGGACTGATGCCTGCAGAATCACCTACAGATCATCACGGGGAAGACCAAATAACTGCTGGTTGATTTCCATTTCTCATGCAGACTCACCTGCACCAGTGAACATCCCAGGAACAGACATTGAGAGGGTGACCTTGTATAAGTACCTGGGTGTTCACCTGAACAATAAACTGATCTGGTCAGATAACACCACTGCACTTTACAAAAAGGGCCAGAGCAGACTCTACTTGCTTAGGAAGCTGAGGTCATTCAGAGCGCAGGGACCACTCCTGAGGACCTTTTATGATACAGTAGTGGTATCAGCCGTCTTTTATGGAGCGGTGTTCTGGGGCAGCAGCATTTCCACCATGGACAGGCGATTAGACAAACTGATTCTGAGGGCCCACTCTGTCCTGGGATGTCCAGGTGGTGGGAGAGAGGAGAATGTTAGCCAAGCTAACATGTTGGATGTCTCTCACCCTGCACATGAGTCTCTGACAGCACTGAGCATCTCCTTCATTGACTGGCGGCTTCACCCAAAGTGTGTGAAGGAGCATTATTATAGGTCATTCATTCCTGCTGTGGTTAGACCTTACAACCAAAACTGTTCCCAGTAGACCATCCATAACCTATCATTTATAACTTATAACTATTACTCCTAACTTTTTAACCTCACTTATAACTTTATTGATGTAAAATGTCAATATTCTGGACATCATGTATGTATATGATGTGTATTATTCATTCATTACAATACTGTGATATTTATTTATTTATACAGCTTGTGTGCAATACTTACTCCACCAAGGTGCAATATATCATGTACAACAGTCAGAAACAGTTATTTAGTTGTAAATATTCCTCAGAGTTGTTTTTAATAAGCTGTATTATAATCTGTATTGTTAAGAATCTCTCTAATGCCTGTTTCTGTTTGCTGCTGTGACAACTGGATTTCTCTACTGTAGGACTAATAAAGGATTATCTTATCTTATTTTATCTCACTCCTCCTCTGCCTGCCTGCAGCCCTAATGTTAACTAAGCCTCCTAGTACTACAATACTGAGCTCAGGCCCTCCACTCTTCTACTCCTCCTCTTCTTCACTCCTCTACTGCTCCTCTTCCTACAGTCTGGCCCTAATGTTAACTAAGTCTGGTAATACTACAACACTGTGCTCAGGCTCTCCACTCCTCTTCTCCACTGTTTACTCCTCATCTCTAATCCTCTTCTACTCCTCCTTTACTCCTCTTCTTCTCCTCTGCCTACAGTATGGCCTTAATGTTACACTGAGCTCAGGCCCTTTACTCCACTCCTCCTCTCCACTACTCTTCTACTCTCCTCCACTCCCAAACTAGAGAGAGAAAGAAAAGTGAGATAGAGAAGAAAGAGAGAGGAGAAGAATGCACATTTGTATAAAAGTAAAAGAGGGTGAAGTGAGAGAAGGAGAAGAAAGAGAGAGATAGGGAGAGAGGAAAGGAGGGCAGAGAAGAGACATTTTATGTTTATATACTTACTGTATATAACCTTGAAAGTGAGAGGAGAAAAGAAGAGAGAGAGAAAAAGAGATGACAAGAGGAGTAGAGGAGAGGAGAAAGAAATGAGAGCGAGAGAACTGAGACAGGAAAGACAGTAGAGAGAGCTAATTTAAAGCCTGCTGTCATTTACACAGTAAATCTGCCAGTGTTAAATCAACACTTTTAGAGTTAAATTAACACTGAGAGTGTTACATTTTGACACCCTCAGTGTTAATTTAACTCTAATAGTGTTGATTTAACACTGGTAGGATTTACTGTGTACATGCTTCATGTTTAGCACAAAGTAGGTGAGTTGTTCTCAGACTCTTCCACCAAACTCAGCTCGTCCTGGCGCTCAGTTTACTTTCTTTCTTCTTACAGTTCGCTCAGGTACACGCAGGTTGTACGTCCACTGTTGTTTCGCTGTATTTTGTTTGCTGTTTTGTCGTGTGCAGCACTCTAATTGAGTGGCGGCCTACAAAAGAGCATTAGCCCACCTGCATGTAGCACTCAGCAGAATCCGAGAGAGACCTGCTAAATTAGCTCAGTAGCTGATTGATGCGTGGCTGTTGACTGGCGAGGGCACGGCCAGTGGAGGACTGGCTTTTTAAAGCAGCCTGCTCTTATGCTGGGTAATGGCGCAGATTGGCTTGAACTATGTAAATGGAACAAAACACAGACTCTGTTAGGTATACTGTTTGTTTTTGCTGTCACCTTGCTAATGAGGGGTCTTCGCCCAAAACGATCCGCTCACGGTGGCCTGCATCACTGAAAGTAACCCTGCTTACACAACAGATGAAAGCACTTTAAAAATCACTCTCTCTAATGCAAATGACTTCCCTGATAGTCCTCTGAGCCACGCGCTTATTTACTTCATTTTGTCCAGAAAGCGACACGCAGCGTCTCATCGATCACACCGTTTTATTTTAGCCATGTCTCCGCATTCTGCGCTCCTTTTAAGGTGTTGATAAATTTCTCCACTCTCCCTAAACCCCTGCGAAAGTATTGATGAGTAGCTATTGCATTTGAAAGCCACTGTCTGGACAGTACTTAGTTCATTGTGTGGAGAAGGCTCTCCTCACTTCATCTCATTACTATTGAACCACACATCCCATGAAACCTACCTATTACAGAGTCAATAGCCGCTGTTTATCCACATGCACAGATCATTATTCGACTCGGATTCTTTTCTGGCCAAGCGCTTAATTAAGACGCTGAGCCGGCTGCTTGCTGAGCTGAATTGAAGGTAAATTATTCTGTTGGAGAGTGCTGTTATAATTTGGTATTGTTGGTCTCCCTCTCGCAAATCTGCTGCCAAAATAAAGCAGTGAAATAATCGACATATATGTATACAAAAACCCAAATCCAGAAAAAGTGAAATCTATAATTTGTGAATTCAATTTTTATTTAATAGACAAAAGGACAAAGAAAAGATTTGTCACACTCCAAACCCCTAGCCCTGCTTCTGCCCTGTACGTTACGTGTGTATCTTGCCATGTGCCCCATTTTGGTTTGGGTTTGTCATGCCTATCCACACCCCGTATCGTCATGTGTCTATGCACAAGTCCCTTGTTATGTTCACAGCCTCCCTCCCAATTTGTAGGTAATTATGTTTAGTATAAAGCCTGCCTAGTGTTTCTCTGTTTTATCGGTCACTGAATGTGCTGAATGTTATTATGTGTTAGTAAGTGTTTAATTAACATTCATTTTGTTTAGTTTGATAAATAAGCCATTTGTTGGGATCACTACCATATTTGTCTCTTCTCTACATCCAAACAAACGCACAATCATCATAAGATTTTTAGTGTTAAAGATAAATACATTCAGAAATTGATAACTGCAACTCAGTCCGAGGTATGTTTACTACACTGTTACATCACCTTTTCTTTTAGTTATACTTATTAATTATTTGGGAATTGGAAATCTAGTAGTTTTGTATGTGAAATTTCTCCCTGTTCTTGCTGTAAACAAGACTAGAGCTGCTCAACAGTTTGTGGTCACTATTGTTTGATTTTCCTCTTCATGATGCTCTAGACATTTTCAATAGGAAACTGCAGGCAGGTCAGTGAAGCACACACACTCTATGTCTATGAAGCCACACTGTTGTAACTGGTGCAGAATGAGGACTGACATTGTCCTGCTGAGATTCAAAGGAAAAGATGTCTTGACGGCAGCATGTGTTTCTCCAAAATACCAACATAAGCCTGCACATCAATGATATTTTTGTATATGTGTATTATGAACCCAATGCCATCACAGATGCTGGTTCTTGCACTTTTGGTCTGGATGGTCATTTTTTCTCTTTGGCACATAGAATCCAATGTCTGTTTGTTTGATGTTTTATAAAATAAACTGAAATGTGAACTTGTCTGACCACAGAACATATTTCCACTGTATTTCAGTCCATCTCAGATGACTCTGAGCCCAGAGAACGTCAGCATTTCTGAACACAATTAATACACTGTATGCCTTCCTGTTTACATAAAACAGTTTTAGGTTGTATGTCTTGCAGGAGCAATATTTCTACATTTTCAAACAGAATATCAAGAATTAAGTCCATCACTGAATTTATTGGAATTTTTTAAATGAAGGTTGAAGTGATTATTTATGTAGGACCAAAACCTTGTACAGTATCTGTTTTTATGTCTGGTGTTTTTTTTTTGTTTGTTTGTTTTTGCATTATTCAAAAGTGCCAACCAGTTTGTATATTATGTGAACATAAACTTTAAAAAGCGATGTGTCCCACATTTCATTTACAAAAATGGTCATGTGAAGACCTGTCCACTGCAAGGCTCTTTAATGAAACTAAAGTGTTTCTTCTGAAAAATGCATTTCAAGACCACGTGACCAAAAGAAATACTCCAGATGACCTGACATTTCACTTCCACTAAAAGTTGAGAGTGTTACCACTTTGGATAGATGAGTTAAAAAGGATCCACACTGTAGAATTAATTTTAATCAGTTATCAGTAAACACAGATATATTGTTTTTGGACATAATCTCCCTGCTTTTCAATGGACTTTTTCCACCTATCCTCATTAAAACAGGTTTTTGTTTGGGCTGCGAGCTACCAATGCACTGCTGTCTTCACCTCTTCTTCAGATGTGAATCTCTGTCCTCTTGTGGCTTCTTTCAGGACCCAGAAAACTGTTAGCATCAGTTTTCCAGTTGATTGTAGACTCTCTTGGTGGGTGATTGATGTTTCTGTTGTTTGCTCTCAGGCTTGTGACTTGTAGTGATTATTTTTAAGAAACGTTCACCTTCCTTACAGTATCAGTCCTAAGATGTTCAAACACATATGCAACCAATCACTGCATGCTGCTTTTCTTTAGTTCAAATCATGTGTGAGGTGTCCATTTTTTGTTGCACTGCAGTCATAAATGAACTGGCGTAACACATTCAAACCTGCACAGCAGTTATTATGGAGACAGTGACCTAGTACAGAAAGTGTTGATAAGACATTGCAGCCAACAACTAAAGTGCAAATAATTTTTGACTCACACTCCTAAATATATGACTACAAAGCACTGATTTTGTCATTGAATGAAGTTGGTATCTTTATTTTAAAGAGTACAATTCTTCTCTCATTGTCTTTTGCTCTCTGGTCTGATTTAGCCCTCACACTGAAGCTCAGTGGACTGAACTGGACCACATTCACCATTTATATAGCTACATTTTTTTGGTCAGCAGTTCATTAGCAAGAAATGAGGTCGTTAGAGACCAAAGACAGGATGCAGATTCCAGGGGCGACCCATTGGTAATTCTTTTTATTCTCTCTTCCTTTAAACTCACCATCTCTTTTATCTTTTATCATTTGCTTTTTTAATTAATATATATCTCCTCTCCCCTCTGAACGTATCAAACTCCATGCGTGCACTTTGGTGCAGTTATGATATTGTCCGTGATCTTTTGCAGCAAAGAGCTCAGGCAATGTTTTTCAAAATAATATTCTTAAATTGAATCATTGTTCCATGAATATATGCAAAATATTCATCTCGCTGGATGTAAGGGTTGAGTGCTTTTAAATTGGGGAGATCACTCATGGCTTCACCTTTTCATGGCAGATAAAGCTGTAACACTGCAGTGTCACTCCAGAGAGAGAGAGAGAGAGAGAGAGAGAGAGAGAGAGAGAGAGAGGGTGGGGGGGATAGATTGCTGTCCTGGTCGCAATATATATGTTTACTCTTTAGTTTCATTGTCTGTGCTTTTTCAAACATTTAAAGTTTAAACCTATGACTGAACTCCCTTTGAGTTAACAAATTGACATGTTATTACATGTGAATGACTTTTCATTATTTTTGGACCAGTCATTCATGTTATGTTAGAATGGGGCAGTTCAGAGTAAAGGGTGATTTACAGTCATACATGAAAAAATTTGTTTTTGTCAATTTAATTCAAAAAGGTAAAATGTCAAATTTTTTATTCATTACACAACAAAGTGACATATTTCAAGTTTTTTTTTTT
>BRDA01032017.1:0-19880 GCA_036984385.1 Crenuchus spilurus | reverse complement strand
CATTTGTTCTTGGTTTACACTCTGTCCTCACGTCATGCCCTGTCTCATCATTGGCTGCACATGTCATTTCATAGCCCTGGTCCATCATCTCCCATCTGATCAACCCCCCGGAGTCTGAGGGTATTTCAGACACTCTGATATAGTCTGACATGGCTTGACTTCTTCTTTTTTTTTTTTTACAAATTCCATTCATCTAATCCACCAAAGTGTTACACAGGCTTTTGTTCAGCACAAACTCAGCAACAACAGTGCCAAAACAGTGAGTGTCATACATGTATATTTTGATTAAATCTGCTCTAAATTTAGACTTCCCAAAAACTTATTTTCAGAAACACACTTTTCACATTTCAAGCCAAGTCTTTTGAGCTCAGAACTGAATAAACAGAGGAGTCTGTTTGACATTAGTTATTACTACTTTAAGAAATTGTATTTGGTTTTATTTGTAAAGATTAAGAAATGTGAGCTGACGCTCTGTTTTCCTAAGCCACTAACTCTACATTGAATATTCATGAAACAGCTGTGAAACACTCTGTGAGAGATCTATTGTTCAGGTTCACATCAGGTGAGAGGTCTTTGTTTGATTAAAATTCTACACATTCCAAGTAATCCAACTAATGCAATGTCTGCAATTAACATGTAGTTTTCATATGAAAGACAGAGTGCGTTGTTTGGTGAGAAAATATGCACAGAGTCGCTCTCACAGATGTGTCTCTGCTTATTTAAACTCCTCTCACAAGAATCTAAAAATATATTTCGATTAGAGCTATTTGAAAAGTAGACCCAGCAGAGTTATATAAGTGTATGGAATTTTGTTAATATGCCGCCAGTGGGAGAGCTGACTCCAGAGGGTTAAGTTTGGTTCCCTCATGTGTTACAGTACTCGTCCGTCATTGTATTGTCATTCTCTTCTATTGTCACCATTGAGTTTGTAATGTCACCCTTGTTATGTCATTAAGTCAAGTGATAAGTATTTAGCCTTGTTCACATGTGTTTCCACAATCAGTTATTGTAAGAACTTTTGTCTATTAACTGGAACTGGTTAACTTCCCTGATTAAATCGGAGACAAAAATATTAGACTTGGTGATGGTGATCCAATATCACATGTCAATGAGTGGCAAAAGTATGTGAACCTTTAGGATTAGCAAATAGTAGAGTCAGGTGTTGTCAATCAATGTTTTTTTTAAAGAACAGAGATCTACCAAAGTCTGATCTTCACAACACGTTTGTAAAAGTTTATGCCACAAACAGAGGAGATTTCTGATGAACTCAGAAGAAGTGTTGTTGATGCTCATCAGACTAGAAAAGGACTAAAGGTTCTGGGTGGCTCAGCAGGCTAAGGCACTGACATTATGATCAGAGGATCGCGGTTTTTGAATCCGGGTCATGCTGTTTGCCATCAACAGCCGGGGCCCAAGAGAGCAAAATTGGCAGTGCTCTCTCTGGGTGGGTAGATGGCGCTCTCACTCTCCCAATCACTCACACATTGCAATGTCCATTGGCTCAGGCATCTACTGATTGGTCAATTCGAAACTAGAGACTCTGCACTTTCCTCTGAGGTCCCCCAGGGACAGTGTATCAGCGGTAGATTGAAAAGAGGCGGTGGCTGTATCACATGCAAAGGAGGATGTGTGTGCATGTCTTCACCTTTCCAGAGCCAGGGACAGTGCAAATGATGTGGAGAGCCACTAATGGTTTGGGTAAAAATGGGTTGGGAGAAAATTGGGTAAAAATTATATATAAAAAATAAACAGAAAAGAACTAAAGCAAAACCATCTCTAAAGAGTTTAGACTCTACCAATCCACACAGGAATTCAAAATGATTATGACCCTCCCCAGGAGTGTCAGACTAACAAAGATCATGCCATGACCAAGGTGTGTAATAGTCTGGTCACAAATTAACACAAAGGAAACTTCATGAGTCCAGGATCAAGAAAACACTGAACAACAATGGTGTGCATGGCAGGTTTGCAGGACAAAGACGCTGCTCTCAAAAAAAGAGCATTGCTCTTTGCTAAAAATCACATCGACAAGCCAGAAAGCTAATGGAATATGTAATGTATAGATCAATAAAAACATTTATCTGGTTTAAATGAGAAGTGATATATTTGGAGAAAGGATAACACTGCCTTCCAGCATAAAAAACCTAATACCACCTGTGAAACATGGTGGTGGTAGTATCACAGTTTGGGTCTGTTTTGCTGTATCTGAGCCATGACAGCTTGCCATCACTGATGGGACAATGAATTCTGAATAATACCAGCAAAAACAAATATTGTTTATCTGTCCATGAAATGAAAATCTCAAAAGAACATGGGTCAATAACACTAAGCACACAAGTCATACCAAAGAATGGTTAAAGAAGAATGGCCAAGTCAAAGGCTAATTCAATATAAATATTGTGGAAGTACATGAAGCAAGCAGGTCATGGACCCTCCAGATACTTAAAGTAAAGGTTCACATACTTTTGCCATTCTCAGACATGTAATACAGGATCATTTTAACTCAATAAATAAATGACCACGTCTAATATTTTTGTCTCATTTGTTTGATTTAGTTCTTGTTATCTACATTTAGGACTTGTTAGACAATCTGATGAAGTTTTAGGGTAATTTTATTCAGAAATATAAAAAAAATCGAATGGGTTTACAAACGTTTAAGTACAAGTGATTTTTACCTTTATAAGTCAACTGTTAAAAGCCACAAATGTGTAAAACAAAACAATATCATATATCAAATAACTTTTAATCAAATTCAAAAGCAGGTATTTCCTCTTTTATTAAAACATTCTTAGAACCACTTCATCATAATTTCACTGCTTGTTTCAGTGAGCCTCAAGGGTGAAAATATCAATCAAATACCTCAAGCTTTTGTTATCACAGATTCTATGAGTTAATCTATAAATATGCAGTGAAGGAGAAAGACATCTGCACATAATCACAGCTATTATGAAAGTTTAATTCAAGTAGTTTAAAGCAGTCATTCATCAAAAAATGACACACTGGAATCATAGAAACTCTCGTTTAATGGAAAACCCACAATTGTTCTCATTTTGCAGGTTTCCATTCAGGACCTACTTCTCCTTTTGCTCTCTGTGCGCTACCTGACCCCCATTTTCCTCTCAGCATGGTTCTTCTATCCATACTATGACCTTCTGCATGAATGAGCTTGTCTCAGCTGGGTAACTCTATTCTTAACCTGTGAATGGCCAGGCTATATCCAAGATCTGGATCAATACGTTACAGTGCTCCATCTCAAGAGGTTCTTTACCCAAGTGCCACCATAAGAGCACCATAAGGATTTTTTGTCAAAATCTAGAGAAGAACACCTGTGCTACATGACCTTATGAGGTCTAGAAATCAGCCAGGACGTACCATTTACCACCACCACAATGTCGCGGAAATCAATCTCGCCTCGGGCCTCCACTCGTGCCTCACAGCGGTACACTCCCTCATCCTCTTTGGCCACTTTCAGGATCTGAAGGTTGTTGTTAGGAAGGACCTGGAGTCTATCTTCATTAAGGAAAAAAGAAAGAGACAGAAGTGAGGCAGAGTGATAAAAAAGTGAAATATTATTTCATGTACAAACCATAAATGAAACTCTATTTAACATAAATGTATATCTTTCATATAGCCTAATCACAATATTCAGTCACATGTACCTATGTGGCTTGTGTAACAATAATAAACCCATAGTGTTCACTTAAAACTAGTCATCTCACACATCTCATTTAGAAAAATGCTTATTTAAAGCTCCATTATTGTAAGATTCTTTAGAAGGTATACTGGGCTCATGTGGTATTTTGACAACAAGGCCCATCTTGATATCTTTAGTGAAGACTGATGTTAATTACAACACCACATACTCTTGATGCCATCATGCTTCATCTATAACAGTTTCTTGGCCCTGAAAATTATCCACGTTTAACAAACTATGTCCTATATAAGGCCAAAAATTCACTGCTGCCAACTCCTCGGTAAGGAAAGTAGCTATTGGCTGTCCTAAAAGTTGCTAGATGTCGCTATATGATGTCATCACCTAATTTGCATAATTGGTCATTTGCATGTAGTTGTAATCAAGGCTGTAGGAGAGAGGAATAACATTTTAGGAGAGACAAAAAGTGAGGAAAAAAGACCCTAACAGTAACTACAGAACGATTGGTGCTTTCACGTGGAGTCTCCAAAAGTCTCCAAATAACACCAGGAAAAGTCGCTAAATTTATTGCTAGTCACTTTTTTGAAAAAAAGTCACAAGACGGATCTGAAAATTGCTAAATATAGTGACAAAATTGCTAAGTAGGTTCAACAATTATAGTGATGTACAGAACCATTTTTAAGATCTTTCAGCATATACTGGTCAATTGAAACAGAAAATATTCTTTGAGTATAGATACAGATGAACCAAATCCTTTATTCAATCATTCTTGAGAACCATCTTCAACCATCTGGTTACTCCTAAAGAATCACACTCTGAGAAACTGTAGCTTAAATAACAGCACTCATAGTTTGCCTGGGGCCACAATATGGTAAGTTGTGCCCTACAGTCTGGAATCGACCCTTCAAATCTCCTGCCTTCCAATGCATAATTTGCTAGTGCAGGAAGCCCCCTGAATTGGTTAGAGAATGCAATGATGAGCAGGCTAAGCTATTTTACAGTCTAGTAGAGTGATGGCCAAAAACGTGGCAAAGAAAATTGGGCAAGACTGGTTGAGCAATAGTGAAATCATGATGCAAGGCAGAAGGCAATTGACAGCACTGACATAGCCTGGCCTGAAGTAAAGTGGTATTGGTGCTTTGTCAAAGAATGCTGAGGTCTTGACAGTCTGGACTTTTAGAACAGCTGTGGCTAACAGTCTGAGAATCTACCTACCCACTTTATTTAGTCCTTGAAGTCATTGAGAACTCCCTCAAAATCAACAGTAGAATGTGAATGGCACTTGTCTTCTACATGGGAATATGTGAGTGGTCCATTACACAAAAGTCTGACAAAGTTATTCTTGCACTGTGATTCTCATTTCACTCCACAGTGTCTACACGAGCCTGAATTATCAAGCTTTCACTCTATTTCCACACCAAAGATTCAGTCTATCACTCACTTAAACAACTGATTTCTTAGGTAAGCTGAACCACAGTTTCAGTACTGGCTGTGCTCTACTGACTTGGACTGCATAGCATCAGCATTACACAAATGACCATTTATAAAACAATCATAAAATTGAGATTATAAAGCACACTTAAAACATCAACTTGGGTTCCCCAAACGGCTCAGCAGGCTAAGTCACTGACACCTTGATCAGAGGATCGCGAGTTAGAATCCTGGTCATGCTGTTTGCCATCAACAGCCAGGGCCCAAGAGAGCAAAAATTGGCAGTGCTCTCTCTGGGTGGGTAGATGGCGCTCTCCCTATCACTCTCATATTGCAATGTCCATTGGCTCGGGCTTCTACTGATTGGTCCATTCAAAACTAGAGACCCTGTACTTTCCTCTGACCATGTTGGTTCCCCAGGGATGGTGTAACAAGTGGTGAATCGAAAAGAGGCAGTAGCTGTATTGCATGCAATGAAGGAGGCGTGTGCATATCTTCACCCTCCCAGAGTCAGGGACAGTGCAAAGTGATAAAGAGAGCCATTGATGGGTTGGGTTAATTGGTGACTACCACATTGGGAAAGGGACAAAAATTATGCAAAAAAAAAACAAACAAACAAACAAAAAAAACATCAAATTGACCGCAGGTTTGAAACATTAAGTATTCTGAGTATTTTAATGCTTAGAGTTGTAACAGCTTTGTCCACCATTTTTCAGCTATTCTAAAATAGCTCTGAAATCTTAGAAGACACCAGCTGGAACCATTGCATCATGAGCTATGCCCAAAAATAGAAGTTATATCTGAATACAAATAATAGCAACTGTCTGTTTCAATTTTTTTTTCTCACTGGAGAAAATGTGGCTTCTCCCACTTGAATTTGGAGCTCCATATACAAACCTACCGTGGTGATGGCCATGACAGACGGAAAAAAGCTTGTTAAGATGCTTTCACCAGGCTAACTTGTGCCTTATGGTCCTGCTAATTATATGTATGTAACTGGCATGGATTTCTTTTAGATTATCTTTTTGCTTTCATTCTTGTTTTTCACAAAAACAAAGAAAGTCATTTTAAGTTCTGTCCAGCAAGGTCAAGCAAAATGAAGGCAAGGCATCTTGTACATCATTGACCATCAATATCTGAAACTCCTAAACAAAGGTGCACATTTGTAGTTTTTCAAATACTGTCTGAAACCACACCTCTGTTTTATTTCTCTCATAAATAGAAAGGGGCCCACCACAGGACCACCAGCGTTCTGACACCAGCGTTCTTACACTATATGTCCAAATATTTGTAGACAGCCATTCTAATGAATGTATTCAGCTACTTTAAGTGGCACCCATTGCTGATACTGATGTGATGTACACACACACAGCTTGTCTAGTCCCTGTAGAGAAGTACTGCCAATAGAAAAAAACTCACTGGAGATGATTGGCATCTATTGGCACCATGCCTAATGCCATGTGTGGATGAAGGATGCTTATGTTCCTGCTAATTCTGTGGATGTAACTTTTGGATATGGATCTTTATTTATTTATTTATTTATTTTTTAATGGATCTAATATTTCTATTTTTCTTGTTCTTAAGAAAGAAAGAAAGCACCAAAGATCTGCATGAAGATTAATATTTATTTGATAATAAAAGGAAATTCAGGGACGATTTATTTATTTTAATTCTTCTACACAAGCAAAGTAACCAAATGAGTCTTCAGAATGTCTTCTGGATTTCCTTCAGAGGATTACACATGGCCTTGTTGTAACCATGTAACAAAAGCTATAGCTCTTAAATTTCACTGAGACTTTAGGAGGTGTTAGAAGGGCGCTACAGTGTCAAGAAGCTTTTCCAGTTTATTAAGGTGAATTAATGGCAGGAAGAAAGGCCCTGAACTAGACCTTATTACTAATGAAATGACGCGTTCACATGACTTCTTATCAGCCAGGTTTTTAGGTTAATCTTCACTGAGTTGTCACTTTTTTTACACTCTTTGGCCATTTTTTAATCAAAAATACCTCATTTAAACATAATTTAAAGGAACAAACAATACAGTCACTGAACAGAGATTATTTGGTTGGGGGACCTCTATCAGCAGTGACAACACTACTTAGATGCCAGACTTGAAGATGCACATATACGATATGGGAAAAAGTACTGGAACATCTGCTTATTCATTATTTCTGTTGAATTCAGAGTATTAAGAGAGTTTATCCTGCTTTCATTGGAGTAACTGTATAGGCTTTGTACTAGACTTTGGAGCTTTGCCATGAGAATTTGTTTGCATTCAGCTACAACATACAGGTGCTGCAATAAAATTAGAATATCATTCAAAAAGTGAAACTTGTATATAATATTCATTCATTAAACACAGACTGATATGTCAAATATTTATTTATTTAAATTTTGATAATTATAACTGACAAGTAATGATAATCTCAAATTCAGTATCTCCGAAAATTAGAATATTGCTTAAGACCAATACAAAAAAGGATTTTTAGAAATGTTGACCAACTGAAAAGTATGAACATGAAAAGTATGAGCATGTATAGCTCTCAGTGTTTAGTTGGGGCTCCTTTGGCCTGGATTACTGCAGCAGTGTGGCCTAGCATGGAGTCTATCAGTCTGTGGCACTGCTCAGGTGTTATGAGAGCCCAGGTTGCTCTGATAGTGGCCTTCAGCTCTTCTGAATTGTTGGGTTACATCATCCTCTTCACAGTACCTCATAGATTTTTTATGGGCTTAAGGTCAGGCGAGTTTGCTGGCCACTTAAGAACAGTGATACCATGGTCCTTAAAACAGGTACTGGTAGCTTTGGCACTGTGTGCAGGTGTCCTGTTGGAAAATTAAATCTGCATCTCCATAAAGATGGTCAGCAGCAAGTAGCATGAAGTGCTTTAAACCTACCTGGTAGACCTTGGACCTCAGAAAATAGGCTAATACCTGGCATTAGTCATGATGCCAATAGGTTGATGTTTATCTCTCTGGTGAGTAATATTCTATTGGCAGTACTTCTCTACAGGGACTAGACAACACCTAACTGAATGGAAGAAGAACAGTGGTGGCCGACTCGTTCCATTAATGGATGTGATAGAAGAGAGCTGATAAACCTACAAATGTGAAAATTTGTTTACATATTTCAGATGTAATGGCCAATGAGTATAGGTACAAGTTAGATGCTTTTCCTCCAGTGAACTTTTGACGAAATTTTATCAAGATTTGCTGAACAGAACTGGAAGTGTCAGGTCTACAAGTTGAGACTTTTTCCTTTAGCAAAACAGCCTTTTGTCCAAAAATGTGCCAGCTGAAGATCATACGGAAGGACTTAGTTCTTAAATGCAATAACCTTATTGAGAAAACATCATCATCAATCCTTGACATGATTCTCTTTCATTTAAAGGACATTTGAGAAATGAAATACCTCTTGGATTATGGTGCGCGCGCGCACACACACACACACACACACACACACACACACACACACACACAAAGCCTTTCTTCATTCTTCCTTGATAAACACCGTCCGTCTCTCTTTCATTCAGGGGGTATATTTATAACCTTGCTCCCTAATTAGAATAAAAAAGATTGGGAGAAATATCCACCATGTAATCTCCTCAGCCGGCAAAGTGATGATAGCTTGTCAGAGTTCTGCCTTTGAATTTCAATTAAAGGCTTGACACACACAAAAAAAAACGCTAGACAGCCGCTTTTTTCTCCCCTCAGGGAGGCAGCTAGGTGGTGTCCTTTGTGCAGTGCTAAGATCAGCGCATGTGGCGATGCTTTATGCTTTGCTGCTATGTGCATCCAGAAAAGCTTTCTGGCTCTAGCACTGGGATGTAGAATGTGTGGCCTATTTACCCTGCTTTTCAGATGCTTGTAAGAAATGCTATGAAGAGAAGACTTCAGTTTGCTAAAACATGAACCCAGGATGTAGTATGACACATAAGCTTTGAATACTATACCCTCTGTGTATTATATTATACAGTACATTCAATTAATATACACCAATCAACCACTTCATTAAAACCTTCTTGTATCTACACTCATTGCCCATTTTATCAGCTCCACTGATTAAACAGGTGAGCTTGTAGTTCTACAGTTACAGACTGTAGTTAATCTGTTTCTCTGTATACTGTGTTAGCCCCCTTTCACCTGTGCTTCAATGATCACAGACAGCTGATGAAGGCCTTGAAACATGGGCCAAAACATCATGATTTGAAATGAATAAAGAAGTTCATTTATGGCATAGAGTGAGTGCTGCAGAATGTATTTTTAATTTCGATTGCATCTCAACAAAAATGTGGTTAAAGCACTCTTTTCTCTTTGGAACAGAATCATAGAGATGATCCTGGGTGATTTGGGTGGTGGATCATTCTCAGCACTGCAGTGACACTGATGTGGTTGTGGTGTGTTATTGAGTGTTATCCCCCCCCCCCCCCTGCAAATTACATCCATGACACATCCCCTGTACTTTTTCAAAAGGCAGTTTTGGTCCCCTGCAGTTTTTACTGTCCTAAAACAGTATTATGCTATATTAAATGGAGACGGGTCAAGCACTAGGACCCAGCGGAAAACGGACGCTCAAGCTGAAGCCTGTTTCCCTTTAGAACACCCACAAGCTCATCAACTGGCTCTGCCGTTTGTTGCTAACATGTGATTGGCCGTCCCCACTGTCAGTCCATCAGTGGGGGGGGGGGGGAGTGCGCTTAAGGGTGCATTCACACAGGGTGTCACAAACTGGAACCACCGCTGCTTGCAAACCGGTGTTTTGCAAGTTATCCAGCAGCCCATGTTCACCTGCCACTGTAAGTTGTTAACATGTTGGGCATTTGTTCTGTCTGGGTCACGTCAGCTACAGACCACTGGACGGTGGTTCAAACATTTGAAATGATTTAATTTCATTTTCACATATACCAGTCTGTGATAGCTCATCCATTTATATACCTCTAAGTTTAACTATTGTCAAAATCATTCAGAATTTCTGCTTATTTTTACTCAAAAATGAGGTATAATTTTATGTGAATGATGTCTACTGAAAATACATTTCCAATTTTCCAAATTCCAGAATCCAGTTCCACTATTTATCCAAAAATAAGTGTAAAATTGTTGGTGATGAGTTGTAATGAAGTAAGAAGGTGAAACAGAATTGGGTGATCATTTTATGCCACATGCTTTAAAAGCTGAAAAGTAACAACAGAAAACTAGAAGAACTACTAGAAAACAGTGAACTGAACGAGTTTTATTAAAAAGTTCATTTTTGGCATACTTGTCTTTGAAATTACTGTCTATGACAATTTTGTATTTAAAATCCTCTGGGCTGTAATTTTATACATATTTTGAACTTCATATTGCTTTGAGGAGTAAGGTAGATATGGCACTGTTCATGCAGTTCAAGCCCCCAACCCCCCACTCAAGCCAGTGGTGACCCCCCCACCCTACACACACACCTCTGAAATCTAAATTTTGTCCACGAGTGTTGTGCTGGTATTGGTAGGTCAGACACAGCAGAGCTGATGGAGTTTTTAAACCTTTCACTGTCATTGTTACAGTAGATAGAGTTTTGAGGGCAGCATCTTGTGAGCACCAATAAAGAACTACAGGATGACATAAAGAACAAACTGTAGAGCAATGGATGAACTACTGTCTCTGATTTTATATGTACAAGGTGGACTAACAGAATAGGTGTGGCTAAAACATGGTGTGATAATCTATTAGAATTCACTGTTGTAGGCCTAATTGCACACCATATACAATTATTATTGGTCTTGGGTTACACAGAACACCTACAAATATAGTAGTGACTGTGGCAAAAGGTAAACAAAATATGTGGCATGTGATAGTACTGTGATAAGTCCACTTTTGTAGTTCTTACAGCTTGTAGTCCACTTGTTTCTCTGCCTGAAGTGGTCATGTGGTTATAGTGGCATCCAAAAGGATTTTGTGTTAGTGGATCGGACACAGATGAGTTTTTAAACACTCCATATACTTATTGCCCACTTTATTAGATGCACTGAATGATGGGCCACCTTGTAGATGTAAACTTAGACACAATAGCTCATGTGTTCCACACAGTACTTTGTGTTAGTCATCCTGTCATCCTTCTTTGATGGTCAGCCACAGGACCACTATTTCTCAGGAACTTTTTGATTGGTGGACATTTCGCAGCTCAACACTGGTTGTTTGAGACCTCCAGCAACACTGCTATGTTTGATAGACCCACACTAACATGCCCTAACCTGCTGTGCTGAAAATAATCCACTGTCCGAATCTCACCTGCTGTAGGGGTCCTGACCACTGATGAATGAGGTATAGGATCTACAGCAGTCTGTACAAAGTGCAGCTCTATGATATCAACTCAAAAGGTTGATATCATGTGGCTGTATCTACTCAAGTGACCAACGAATGTTTCAAAATAACAGGCCAGTGATTGTCTTACCCTGTCTTACTACCACAGCAGCCGTCCATAATGGGATAAACTTCTAACTTTACAGCCATGGTGGGCTCGTTTTTGGAATGGTGGAGTCTACTTTTATGCCAGTTGCTGATGGGCAATTATTACTGTAACACCACACTACTCTTCACATCTCTGACTTGTATTAAGAGATAACATCAATTTGCTAAAGTTGTATGGGGTGGAAACAAATATTTTTGACAATTTATGAGTATGAATCAATCAATCACTATTGGTTATTCACTGGCATATTCAACTGACATTAACATCTGGTAAATTTGGTCCTTCCAGTGTTCACTTCATGACTATGGCCTTGTCTCATTAGGTTTAACAGGACTGATGAGCATGAAACAGTCCTTGATTTCAAATAGTTATAAAATCAAAATGGGCCAAAAAGTTAACTTCTATATCTGTTCAAGGACTGCTTTTGTGCTCACCCTGTACCATAATGCCTGTCTAACCTCACAACAATAGCAATATTAATGAGTGAAGGTTTAAAGCACACAAACACAAAGTTAGCAACTAAATAGGATACAAAAATTAAATATCACTTGCTGCAACTTGAATGCACAGTCTTACAGTCTAACAGGCTTACATTTACAGTCTATCACATTTCTATGTATTGCTGAATAAAGAGAAACTGTGCATTAACGTGCATTAAAATGTTGGGAAGGCTTCATTACAGCTCACCTAAACATTTATTAACAGGTTTCAGTTGTCATAAAAGCCATGTTTTTCAACTTTGACGTGAAGCTGACTATTAGAATTAGTGTCATTGTGTTGTGTTATATTAGGACGACAAAGTTGGTACGGCTTTATATGAGACTATTGGTAAAACTGAACAAAAATGAGGACTTCATAATGCTCTGTAGTATATCCTGTACTTTGTCATAACACATCTGAAATCAAAGCAATAACCACAGTAATGTGTCTAATGCAGTCTGAGGACAACATCTTAATTCCACTATATTAAAAATGGCTCTTACTGTTACGCTCAGGAGTGATCTCTCTGTTCTTATAGAACCAGGAGACTGCTGGAACAGGCGAACTGATGACATCACACACTACTTCAGCATCCTCCCCCTGCCGAAACTCCTGAGGCGTCTTCACTTCCCGGAACGTCAGCTTCTCTGAGAGCCCAAAACAAAATGCCTTCATTACACATCAGACATGTTTGCTAAATGATAACGTGAACAATTTGCTCATTTCTGAGTAGTCAGGTCAACGTTTTTTGGACTACATCATATGTCTTAATGAGTAACAGTCTTTAGTGTTCAGTGTGAATGCTGCAATTACTCTACAAATAGTTCTTTAGATTCATGAGGACTGTGCTGTAGATGATTCTATACAGAACCTTTTTGAAAAGTCTTCTAAATAGCTCCCAAAAGGGTTGGTGCTATATTGAATCATTTTCAAAAGGCTTCTATATAGGACCATGTACAGCACATTCCTCATCAATCTGAAGAACTTTTTTACCAAGCGAAGAACACTTTGGGTTCTTTGAGTGTCCATGGTTCTATTTAAAAAAAAAAATATTTACTAAATAACTCTTGAAGAACCATTTTTAAAGAGTGTACAACCAAAATATCCATTGGTGTCCCTGTGTTTTTAATTTCACCAACAAATCCTAGCATGAAGCATCAAGACTTTTGTATATCTTTCCCTGGCATCGAAATCAGGTGCCTAATAAATGTCAGGAAACATGTTTCCTGGCCACATGTCAATGTCCATGGACCCCTGGTTCTTAGATAATCTGGATTGATTGCTTCTGAGTGCAGCTGCCCTTAATTTAAGCAGTCAATCTCTTGTTTTATTCCCTGTGTTTTATAAACACAGCCATGCTGGACAATGTTTTGCCACTTCAACTGGAAGGGGCATATTCTGGTGAATAAATACCCTTTATACAACAGTAACATTACACTGAAAATTATGTGACTACAGCAGTAGGTACCTCCTTTACAGAATAAAAAAATGCAATTCCTTTGCAAAGGTCTGATTAAGTCTTATTAGACCTAATCATAACGTTTCTAAAAATACAAGTACTTATAATTTTTTTTTTTTTTGTACTTGAATAATTAAGTGTGTAAGCAGCTCACAGTGCAACCTGTATTACTTTTTCCAATGGATTAAGCATGTATGAATATATAAAAAAAAATATTTATTTCAAATCAAAATATAAAAAACATTTTTATTTAAAAATGAAACTGCAATGAAGGCTGTTGTAGTTGTTGTGTTTTATGCCAGAATAAAAAAGAAACAGGAACACAGAGCAGCACAAGCTGATGTGGGGTCTAAAGAGTTTAAAATATCTATATTTTTATGCAAGGATCAATTTTTAAAAGAAACATCAGGACTGAATATACCAATATGTCAGTATTGATCTGCCCATCCCTCACTCACTCAATGTTGAGTATTTGGGCTGTAATTTGGGGGCACTGACAGTTGTAAGGTTGCAGCCTATTGACACACAATAGAGAGAATATTCTGACTATTTCATTATGTGTGGCTAATGATTTAGCACAATGGCCTTTTCAGGGTCTTGTTGAGTACAAACTGTAATTTCACTTTTAAAAATAATTTTTTAAAATACATTTTTCACACAATCAAGCTTTTTTGGAATGAGTCTAGAGCTCAAAAGCATTTTGAGTCAGCTATCTAACTTCAATAAAATGAGTATCAAAGGGCCACAACAGGATGCATCATAATTAAGGTCATAAGCTGTAATCAAACAGACCAGACTGAACTAAAACAGTGACAATAATGGTAAGATCTTGTTGTGTTTGAAGCTCTAATGAATATAATGGATTAGCTTTATGTTCTTCCACTTCTTAATGCTCAATACAGTCTGCAATTTCCTTACTCTCTGAACAGCTCATTAGCCTTGATACAATCTCATTTACTCTTAAAACAAAATGTAATTGCGAGCATGCTAGCTGGTTAGCAATCTAGAGCAGCAGGAAACTGCATTTTAACTGTGCCACCTTAAATCCCACAAAAATTGAGTCTCTGTAATATTCTGCAACGAGTTCCTCTGTACTTATTGTTAGGAAGTAGAGTAGAAGCACATAGGTAGACATTACATGGTCACATTACACATGTTCCCCACTGGGGGTGGTAGCTACCTTCAAGGCATTCCATGGCGTATAAAACATCCCCAGAAGAAGAGCTGTGAGGAGTGTGTGTTTGGCATGACGCTGAGGACTGCATGGCAAATGGCATTGTTTTGGAGAAAGCTGCACTTCTTCACCTTACTGGAATTATACAGACTTTATTTCTTTATTCCCCTACAAACTGAACTCTAACTAAATTTACAGCACTTGGACCCTTCATGTGTGAAAAGACTGGCCTGACCTAGCCTGTTCTGAAGTACGCTAGCTCCCAGTGGCAATGCATTCACACTTAACTTAGCTACATGCTAACTAAAATGTCTAAATACATACACTTAGGTTAAGATTTAGAGAAGAATTGGTTAGGATATTACCCCTAGACAATTATGAGCTTTCCCTTTTAAATCCTTAGCATTACAAAAAGCAGAAAAGCAGTTAATTCAAAACATTCTTATAGTAGAAGCCAATAAGCTGGTGCTGACAAGATTTTCTGTATTTTACTAGTTTCCAGGAACTGTATTTATTTATTGTTCATGTTAAATAATGGAATGCTACAAACACAGAAGCTAAAAATCAGTTCATGCACAGAAGCATTTATTTAAATAAAATTCTGAATAAAAAAGGTTAAAAATTATGACATAAAATGGCACACCAATGTTTGGTGCCATGTTAAGAAGATTATGCCAGACCTGTCATGAAATGTGATCTGGCATGACAGCCCATTGGTGACTCACAGACACATCATGCTAACTTTGGACCACTTGACTCATGCTGTGATAAGGTCAGTAGAAAAAATGAGCTTACGGTATATTTCCAGCACCACTGTGGCTTCTTGGGTTTGTCCTTTTGAGTCCACAGCCTGGCACCTGTAAATCCCTGCATCTTCAATGATGGCATTGTAGATGGTGAGTCTAGAGCGAACTCCCTCTGTGTGTAATACTACCCTCTGGTTGGAGATGATGCGCTCGCCTTGAGGGTTGAACCAGTTAATAGTGAATGGTTCTCCAATGACTAAAGAAAGAAAGCAACAAAGATACAAGTGGTTAGGAAACAAAGAAATAATGACACAGTTGTTGGTCAAATGTAAATTCAGTAAATTAACAATGTACAGGGTGGGCCATTTATATGAATACACCTTAATAAAATGGTATGTTGTTGATATTAACTTCATGTTTGTGGCACATTAGTATATGGGAGGGGGAAAACTTTTCAAGATGGGTGGTGACCATGGCGGCCATTTTGAAGTCAGTCATTTTGGATATAACTTTAGTTTTTTCAATGGGAAGAGGGTCATGTGACACATCAAACGTATTGGAAATTTCACAAGAAAAACAATGGTTTTAATGTAACTTTATTGTTTCATGAGTTATTTACAAGTTTCTGACCACTTATAAAGTGTGTTCAAAGTGCTGCCCATTGTGTTGGATTATCAATGCAACCCTCTTCTCCCACTCTTCCCACACTGATAGCAACACCACAGGAGAAATGCTAGCACAGGCTTCCAGTATCCGTAGTTTCAGGTGTACCAACTGTTCATCTAGGAATGCTAGACACTGACACCCATAATCATCATGATGAAGATGTCACATGACCCTCTACCCATTGAAAAAACTAAAGTTGGATCCAAAATGGCCGCCATGGTCACCACCCATCTTGAAAAGTTTTCCCCCCTCCCATATTCTAATGTGCCACAAACAGGAAGTTAATATCACCAACCATTCCCATTTTATTAAGGTGTATCCATATAAATGGCCCAGCCTGTAGATTAGCTTTGCTGGCAAGTCACTACTGAATCAGTTAATATCAAAGTAATCTACCAAAAACATGTGTAAATAGGTATGACTATTGGTCTGTTCTTTTGAGAGGTAGGTTTAAATGTTAAATTATGCATTATCATTATTAAGGGGCATGGCATGACCAGTTTTAAATATTATGCCTCCCCACCAAAAAGAAAAAAAAAGAAAAACATGCCAATCATCCAGACCTTCTAAGCTGTAAGCCAATCATATCACACTTGGGGCGGGTCTTGAGTGATACTGGCTCTACAGTAATTCAGTCTGTAACCAAATTGTGGCAATATTTTGGCTAAAACTTCAAATAAAATAAACATCAGACCTTAACATATAATACACACAGTAACTATAAGTAGTTACTGAATGAAGATACTTACATACTGTATTGATCTGTGAAAAAAAGATCAGTAGTTGGGTAATGAGTTTTTTACTCAGTTAGCTTGTTAGCTAGTTAATTTTTGGTATGAGGTAATGGGTTAAAATGGTGATATAATGCTAACAGTCGCTGACTGAAAAACTAACTGCTTTTAGAACTTCTGTAGAAATGGCAGCCTGTAAGTCTAAATTAAAAATTCTTTGTAATATTAGTGCTGTTGCGTGTCACTATGGCATATACAATAATTTCAATGATTTTTAAACATTTAAAAGCACATTAAAAACTCTCAGACTGCACCAACTTTACACATCTAATCTATTTAAATAACATATTTAAGATCCATCATTTAGCATACTTATACTTGATACTTTGTTTCTTTCAGATAGTACCATATCATGCTAAATCTGTGTATAATACAAACTACAAAGAATCTAATGTAACCTAAAAGACCTAAAAGTGTTATTTCTGTTCATGATGATGATCATGATGAATACACATTTTGAGGCCATGAAATAATAAAGACTTCATCCCCCTCTCCATACATCTCTAGTGAAGCACTGGGTCAGTGTACAATCAGCTGTGACTTTATTAAGAAGATAAAATAAAATAAATAAAATAAAAATAAATAAATATATACAACAAAGGTCAAATTTACAGTTTTCCTTGTACCTTCCCTGCAGTCAGTCTACCAAGACATATTTGGACTTCAACCTTTGCTTCATAACTGGAGTTACAAGGCTAATGAACTCAAGAGTAACCCTAGAGTAGTAAACAGCCTGTAAATCAAATAAGCCAAAAAGAAATCGCTAAAACTTCTTACATAGTTCTTAAATAGTCTCATAGACTAGTCGATTTGTTTTAGGACACAGTATGTATCCTAAATGTAGAGTAACAATAAAAACGAATAAAACTACAGGAATCTGCTTCAAAAAACATGGTATTCACAAAGCTGGCTGACGGTGGATTGGTATCCTCTTTATTTATCCTCTCTTATTTGATTAATAAAACACCTGAGGTGGTTTGTGTGGTACTGATCCAGCAGCTAACATGGTTGCTGCAGTTTTTGGCTTCATGGTAAATCAAAGGGTGTATTAAATCAACAAGTGAGACAAAGTCTGTGACCTGAATGTGGTTAGAGATCAGTTTTATGCATTTCTGCTATTTGGTGACCCTGATAAGCATTAAACGGGTGTAATAATGGATGGATGGATGGATGGATGGATGGATGGATGGGTGACTATTGATTATAGTGTCTGTTAGCAATGCTAGCCAGTGCAGCCAGATACTAAATGAAAGAAGGAAAAGTTGTACTCCAAACACTCCACATGTCTTGACTGAGCAACTACATCTACAGTGCAGCAGTGAATGATAGTGTAAATTCACTTTTTCACTGAACTGTTCCTTTAAGCAGTCATTTATTTAACTGAGTATGCATGGCGCTAGTCTAAAACATATCAAATAAACTGTACAAGGCTCAGAAGTATACAAATGCAGTAAAATCAAAGAATAACACATATTTTAGCTCATTGAGTTTTCTCAAATAAACAAACCTGAGTTTTCCTGTGATCATGAGGACATCCACTGCCCACAGTGATAGCAAAGCCAAGTCCATTCACACATATACACACAGAGAAAATGACTCCAGTTACTGCAGCCAGGTAATGCAGTCCACTTCCAGCTTTCTCATATCTTGTGCTCACCATAATTTGTGATTCCTCTTTAGGTCTGACAGCCAGCGCTTTTAATTAGAGCCCACAAGGAGAATTAGAGAGTACCATATGCAAACTCCAGGTGCACTCCTCTGTAAATCCTGTCCTGCTGGAAGGTCATAAAAGCATCGGCTCTTTCTTCCCTGGCTCGGGAAACCAGAGGGGATTGAGCCCTTGCATCTCCCTCAGAGAAAGCTATAGAGGTGGGAAGCGTTTCGGGCCTTGTCGTGCCCAGAGAACTGGCAGGAACCAGGAGGGAAGATAAAGATAAGAGAGACCAGTGTGGGTGAGCTGGCATAGGAATAGCTGAGGACAGTTGGGGAGGAGATGTGCATATGCATTAGACGAGCCAGGAGAGAGGAGATCAAGCCAATGCTGGGCTGAATGAGGAGAACAGGTAGGGGGTATGTGTTTGGGGGGCACTATATTCTATTCTGAATGTTCTAAGAACACAAACTTGTGATATATCTGAGTGGACAGTGAGAGAGGGGTTAACTGGTCCACTGTTGTGCGTCGATTGCTCCATACCACTCGCATGAGACATCATTCCCATCTGGCATCAATGGCCCATGGGGCACCACTGTTATGCTGCTGGGAGGCACTCAATGTATAAGAAGTCCATTCTCTGTACACCTTCACTCTAATATGACTGTGTATATCATGATATTACATATCATGCAGGCCTACATAACATAAATGAATGATATTTCAATGTGGGTGACCGACCTAATTAATAACTATAGCTTGGAGTAGCACAGATATAAAAAGATTGACACCCATACTTCCACCATTAAAAGCATCATCAACAACAGCAATGAATTCAGTTTTGAGTTGTGTTACTTTGATATAATCCATGTTTGAGGCTTGATTGTTCTACAAGACTGCTTGATTAACTCATTTGCAGTTCCACTCCATATGCATCAACATGACTTTTTCTTCTACGAGAGACAATGAACCTAAACTGTAACCCCTCAGATGATCTGATTATTACAGCATAACACTGTGTACAACTCTATTAAGTGATGCTCTGATGTCTTGGCCATTTCTCAACTCTGGCAAATTGTGATCTGTGTACATGAGTCAATTTCATTAGAATACATATGCTCCTACCTCATCACCCACAGTCTGACTAGTAAGTCTAGGGAACAAATTTGATTGCAACACAATTGTTCATCTAACTGTTCAAGGTTACTGGGACTAGACTAGAATATACACAGACCAGCCACTGTTTTAAAACCAGTACCATCACAAAGAAGGTATTATTTGGGTAGGGAATCTTCATAGCAGTGGCGGATGCTGGTCTTTCAAGGAGGGGAAGCTCAATTTCGGGCTACATCATAAAATGTGTCGGTTTATTTATACGTAAATTCTAC
>BRDA01032015.1:0-11335 GCA_036984385.1 Crenuchus spilurus | reverse complement strand
CTCTCTCTCTCTTTCTCTCTCTCTTTCACACTACCCCCCACACTCTCTCCACGTCTGCTCCTGTCTCTCTTTTTATCACTTTTTCTTCTCATTTCATTGCTTTCTCCCTCTTTCACCTCTATCCATAGTCTCATTTTTATCTACATTGCTTACTTAACAGAGGTTCTGAACAATAAATGACTGAATTTCATCCCCCTGTTTATCAGGTGAGGTTTAAAACTACATTTTACTCTTCACTTTTTTATAGTTTTTTTTAGCTTCTCACAGTGAGCAACTCTGTGCAAAACACTCAGTTTTGCACTGACGACAGGTGTTATGTGTTATCACTTCTGCTGTAAAACAGGCTTGTTTTGTGCTGCTGATATTTTACATTCCATGTGTTAGTAATGATTCAGTGCATTCGAAGCTCTTCAGTGTTTGTTTAATCAGAAGAAGCTTTTTATGTCATTTAGACATATTAACAAAGTATGTGAGTTTATTTGTTCAATTAGTGAAGTAGTATTAGTATGTTTATGAAACAGCTGGTAAAGGGAATGCCAACCTGTCATTTTGAATCATCATGTCATCATGAATGTCATTTTCCTTCATCTGAAAAGCATCTGATATTCAGCTGCATTGACAGCTGGATATTTTGGCATCCTCATGATTTGTGACCTGTGATGTCCGTCTATCTGCAGCACTGTAGCAGTTACTAATGGTATTTGTATGATGTGCTGACCACATTCCTACTTGAAATAGCCATTAACACTCCCAATTGAGCCATGATGGTACCTACTGTGCAGAAGTACTACAAAAGATATTAGACCACCAGTTTACACAGTCCTGTTCACCTTACAACTATCTATATCAAAAGTTTCATTTTGATCAGTCTAGAATTGCACCAGATATCAAAACATTTAAATCATTTCAATACTCAAATGTATTTTTTATTATAATTTCTTGTTCCACCTTAAATGGTGCATCAGTTAGATTCATTAGACTGAGAAGTTTCACATTCCACCTTAAATGGTGCATCAGTTACATTCATTAGACTCAGATGTTTCGCATTCCACCTTAAATGGTGCATCAGTTACATTCATTAGACTCAGACGTTTTGCATTCCACCTTAAATGGTGCATCAGTTACATTCATTAGACTGAGAAGTTTTGCATTCCACCTTAAAATGTGCATCAGTTACATTCATTAGACTCAGACGTTTTGCATTCCACCTTAAATGGTGCATCAGTTACATTCATTAGACTGAGAAGTTTCACATTCCACCTTAAATGGTGCATCAGTTACATTCATTAGACTCAGACGTTTCGCATTCCACCTTAAATGGTGCATCAGTTACATTCATTAGACTGAGAAGTTTTGCATTCCACCTTAAAATGTGCATCAGTTACATTCATTGCTGAATTTAAACTAGTCTGAAGTTGGTGCCGCTGATATAAATAAATAAAGTGCTAATAAATCTGTTCATTCATTTTGTCAGGCAAAGACTACTCACTGAATTAACTAGCCGCTGAATTAATTACCTGCTAAATTAAATACCCACTGACGTCAGACAAACACCTTCTACAAGTCAACAAGACTAACCTTGTTTCAGACCTTGGTCCAGACTTTCAGGTGTGAAAATAAATCAGCCACTGAAGTATCATTTATTGATACTCTGAATAATTTCAGGTGTAATGACAAGCCAATTAATTATTTTGACAGCCGAGCATAACTGTTAATGAATGTGCAGGAAGTGGCCCGGATGCTCCATAACCTTCTTCCAGATGGAGGAATATCAGCGAAAGAGAAACACAGAATTACCACAAAAGTGCATCACTGATGTTCCATCTATTCTGAAGTCTGCTACAAGTTCTGTGAGAATTGCTCAAAACATGTTTACAACAACAGTCCTCAAAAAAGCCTCATCTCCAGTACTTCAGCCTGGAGCTGTGTAGGAGTCCCCGTCCATCAGCTGCTGCCATCACCAAGCACCAGAATAGACTCTACAAGATTCTAGAAGATTTTGCAAGATGTCAAGATCAGGCAGCAGGACCAGACATCAAGACCAGACATCAAGACCAGACAGCAGGACCAGACAGCAGGACCAGACATCAAGACCAGACAGCAGGACCAGACATCAAGACCAGACAGCAGGACCAGACGCTAAGACCAGACAGCAGGACCAGACGTCCAGACCAGACAGCAGCATCAGACGTCCAGACCAGACAGCAGCATCAGACGTCAAGACCAGACAGCAGCATCAGACGCTAAGACCAGACAGTAATTCGAGACATCAAGACCAGACAGTAGGACCAGACGTCAAGACCAGACAGCAGGACCAGACGTCAAGTTCAGGCAGCAGGACCAGACGTCAAGACCAGACAGCAGCATCAGACATCAAGACCAGACAGCAGCATCAGACACTAAGACCAGACAGCAGGACCAGACGTCAAGACCAGACAGCAGGACCAGACGTCAAGACCAGACAGCAGGACCAGACGTCAAGACCAGACAGCAGGACCAGACGTCAAGTTCAGACAGCAGGACCAGACGTCAAGACCAGACAGCAGCATCAGACATCAAGACCAGACAGCAGCATCAGACGCTAAGACCAGACGGTAATTCGAGACATCAAGTTCAGACAGCAGCATCAGACGTCCAGACCAGACAGCAGCATCAGACGTCCAGACCAGACAGCAGCATCAGACATCAAGACCAGACAGCAGCATCAGACGCTAAGACCAGACAGTAATTCGAGACATCAAGACCAGACAGCAGGACCAGACGTCAAGACCAGACAGCAGGACCAGACGTCAAGACCAGACAGTAGGACCAGACGTCAAGACCAGACAGCAGGACCAGACGTCCAGACCAGACAGCAGCATCAGACGTCAAGACCAGACAGCAGGACCAGACGTCAAGACCAGACAGCAGCATCAGACGTCAAGACCAGACAGCAGCATCAGACGTCAAGACCAGACAGCAGCATCAGATGCTAAGACCAGACGGTAATTCGAGACATCAAGTTCAGACAGCAGGACCAGACGTCAAGACCAGACAGCAGGACCAGACGTCAAGACCAGACAGCAGGACCAGACGTCAAGACCAGACAGCAGGACCAGACGTCGTCACGATCAGACAGCAGGACCAGACGCTCAGATCAGACAGCAGGACCAGACAGCAGGATGCAATTCAGACTACTTAACCTTTTCTGTTATATACAGTAGAGAGCTGTAACGTATAAGAGAAATGGAGACAATACTGTATATCGGCACCTTCTCTTCCCCCTCTGTTGTCTGATTTGGTTCGAGCGGCAGGGCCGTGTCGTTTGTCACTGTCAGCGTGTATGTGAAGAGGAAACAGGAGGAGAGCACAGCCGCTTTGTTAAATTCCCACCATCACATGTTTCCCAAAAAGCCTGTGTCAATTCCCAGGTGCTGGTGCGCAGAGCCCATTAACTAATCCCCCCGAGACAGGCTACACAAGAGCAGCGCTGACTGTCTCCACAGCGCTGGAGAGTTTGGCACACTTTTTAGAACAGTTTAATACAGAGCCAGCATCAGCAGCCTGTCTCATCAGTAACCCCTGAAACTGGACCACACTTCAGTTAACCTGTCCCACAAAAACATACACACTCTTCTCTAGCATCTGTTGCTAGGTTGGACAAGCTTTAGAGAACACTGCTAAAATCCAATTCAACCTAATGAAAACATGTAGCACCCAACCCAATTACTCTAATATCAGATTTGATTAGTCTTGTCATACTGTCTGCTAACGGAAATACAGTTCTCTATGACCTTATACTAGTCAAAGTTGTAGTGTAAATTATATTTTTGGCTCTTTAATTAGACAAACTGGGGTGGGGTCTTAGTAGAGTGACACTGAAATGGTACATATAAAAATACACCTATAGTTGGTATCTAGGGGTACCTACCAACCAGTGTTAATTTTGACAGGTGATTTTGATTTAGTTTTAGTCTTAGTCTTCTGACTAAAATGTATATTAGTTTTAGTCAAATTTTAGTCATGTAGTTATTGTTAGATTTAGTCTAGTTTTTGTTGACAAAAACTGAAAATATTTTAGTCTAGTTTTAGTCAATTAAATGTTTAAAATATTTAATCTAATTTTAGTAGTATTTTTAGTTATACTATTTTAAATTAGAGCTATTTTAGACTGCTTACTGCTATTTTAATAAAATAGTCTTTAATTTTTATTATCAAATTAATAAATTGTCAGGTCTTATATGTGATGTGCTGGTAAAAGATACCAAACATTGGCATAATAAACATTTTAATATGATATATAAAGACAAAAATCAAACAAAAACTGAATTAAAATCATGTTATTTCTGACATTTAAGCAGATCAAAATTATTCATATTCTTCTTTAGCGCACATACTGCTGATAAACAAAATCAGGGTCCCAGAATGCACCTGCATTAAATCAAAACTCTCAGGTTGAACAGTTTTGCTGCGTTTGACCCAAAATACTATAGAAATGAAATTCAAACATCACAGATGGTTCAAGTACCATGACAAGCCTTAAACATAACTGCTGCAGTTGCGGCAGGTTGGACCAGGTACAGGTTTGGAAAGGCCTTAATTGTGTATTTGGCCCAGAATTGTCTAAACAATGCAAGTTAATGTGCACTTTTCTTGTATAAATAAAAAAAAAGACCCAATTTTTGATTGCAGAATGGGAGAAATTTTAAGGCTACTAAGGCGACTAAAGAGTGTTCCTAAACGTTAGCTCAAGTTCTAAACTAAAGAAACAACATTTTAAGCTCTAAACATGTCTTGGCTGATTGAGGACATCTGAGATAAGTGGATGATTGTGCAAATATGTTATTTGTACTATTAAAAGTAATTTATTTTTAAGGTTGATTGAATGTTGTAGGTGATGTTAGAGAGCAAATATTGGCATGATTGATTTTAATGTGGTATATAAAAGCAGTTTTAGTATAAAACAGTATTTAAAAATGGTCAAAACAGACCACGACTCTCAAGGTTGAAGTCCTGTTATAGAATACCTGCTGAGTAATTTCTCATCTCTACAAACTCTATTGAAGGAGTCTTTGCTCTTTCAGCAGCGTTCTATTCTCCGTCCATTTGCGTGAGTGCTGAGCCTCGCTGTGCTGGCTGGCAAGCGCCCACTGTCAGACAGCACAGAGGAGATTAGATAGCAGTCACTGCTACCTCTTCATCCAGCGCCATCCTTCCTCTCATATCTGATTTTATTTGACAGAAGGAGCATGCATCCGCCTCCTGGAGTCACAATAATACCTGAGTGTTCTGGAATCCTGTTCTCCGGGCCTGTTTAATAGAGCTTCCCTGATAACCACATTTTTCAACAATATTGACCTTTCATTTATTGTATCAATGTTGTTTTTTAAAATTCAATATGTGTGTATTGGTTTTACTGCAGATGAAGCTCTCTGTAAAGGTCGCAGTGCTCTTTGGAAGGGTTCTCTACACTCTACTGCAGATCAGACGCATTGATAATTCTACAGTGCGTCATCATATTTGTTTTTTAATCATTTATTTTACATGAACTTTAGTTATTTTGTGTTTTTTTAAATATATATTTTTTATTTCTAAGGTTTTGCCAATTTTTATCCCCTTCCGCCAAGTAGTCGACAATTACCCCATCCCCTCCGTAAGGACTCTCCCCATCACTTTTGCAATGTCCCTGACTCTAGGAGGGTGAAGACAAGCACAAGCCTCCTCTGTTGCGTGTGATACGGCCGCCGCCTCTTTTCTAACTACCACTGATGCGCCATCACTGGGGAGCCAATGCGCTCAGAGGAAAGCGCAGGACTCCCAGCTCTGAATGGACCAATCAGTAGACACCTAAGCCAGCGAACATTGCAATGTGTGAGTGAAAGAGAGAGAGAGCGCCATCTACCCACCTCTCTTTTGCTCTCTTGGGCCCCGGCTGTTGATGTCAAACATGGATTGGATTTGAACTCCTGATCCTCTGATCATAGTGTCAGCGTCTTAGCCTGCTGAGCCACTCGGGGCCCCTTATTTTTGGTGGTTTTACTCTAATGTATGGCAGTAGGGCTGTCGGCAGATCCACCTTTGACGAGACCAGTTCTTCTTTGAGAACTTTCTTAAGAACAAACCTTCACAACAAGCTTTTTCATAATTAACTACACACACAATTGAAGAAATTAGTTATAGAGCGTTCAGTCGTTTGTCTACTCTGCATCCAACCAATGTCTTGAATAAATCAACTACTGACCAGTCTAGAAGCACATTCACTCTCACAACATGGTGCACTGCTTTTATACAATTTCCAGGATGAATAATATGTTGTTTCGATACGTCTCTGCTGTTCTGAGGTGCATTTCTCTCCACGTAACTGTGGAAAATGTTCAAAATGAGAGTCTCCATCAGCTAACTGGTAGCTGTTCAATGACGTTTCAACCCCTGTGTTACCTCTGGAGAATATGTTTGTGGTACTTTTGTGGACTCATTTGACACTTCTGGTGGAGTTTTATAAAGCAGTATACTCTAAAACTAGGTGAGCACGTAGTGGAAGTGGTCAGTAGATAGCAGCAACTCCCTCTATTGGCCAAAACCAGATATCTGTTCATCTGCTATGCTTCAGATCTTTTGTAGGATGCTCTGATGTGTTTTTAAATTCACAGATAAAAACGAGACTGTAAGACCTTCCCCTCGCAGCCTTGTTCCTGTCGCAATCTTCTGTTCATGTGCTCTTTGTTTACGTTCTGTCGTCAGTGCACAGCCCTGGCCCCTCATCACTGCGCTGATTACATTTTGTATTTAGGTTTCCTCATCCATCATTGTATTGTCAACATTTGTTGTCACCCTGTTTTGCGACCACATCATTGTTTTGTTTTCGTAGTCAAGTTTTGTCACCGTTGCTCATGTTGCTTATGCTTAGTCAGTGCAGCCACAGCTTCATTTTTGTGCTTTTAAAATATTAAAAGCTGGATATTAAAGCCTTGATTTGACCCACGCTGCATCCGCCTCCTCCAGCCCTTCCTTGTGACGGATGTTTCTTGTGACGGCTTGACCTTGTAAAATGGGACGACTTTTATTTATGTATGAATTTACTAAATGCTTATTAATTAACTTTCTTTACTGTTTGATTTACATCACAGTAATAAAGAGCTTTCTATTATTGTTATTTCTCTTGAATGACTCAGGTGTGTGTTAAAGGTTTATGTGCTCAGGTGTGGTTTCACCTACAGACTCCTGCTGTGAACCTCCGGCTATTAAAAGTGTAAATGCATTATGAATGTATGTTTTTTCCATGAAATTTGAAAATTGCCAATTCTACATGGTCTTAATAAGATAGTTAATGTTCAGTACAGGCAGGAATGTGTTAAATGAACTCCTGCAGAGATCATAGGAGCCCATTCATGTATCAGAATAACGCAGTGTGCTTCGTGACTCGACCATCCAAGGTGCCGTGATTCATAAGTTGGGTCCACGTTGTGCCGTTAGAGTAATGCTCAGACTCTCAGTGATCTGAGCGAATAAATATTTCTGTGGAATAATTACGTTGGTGCGGTCGAGGCCAGGCTGAACACAGTCCTGTTATGAATCGCCCTGAGACAGGCCATGAAGAGACCTGAATGCTTCAATGTATTTCTTAAAGATTTTGTTAAAACAGGCTTTTACAGTGCCCATAAATACGCAAGCAGCAGGCGATAAAAAGCTGGCATTTTTACATTGAGCGCATTGAGCTACCAAAGGTCATCTATTATGGTATTTTAACCGTTTAGTCGTTTTACAGTGTATGAAGCTCCCTGGCTCAGACCCAAGGACCATTTTATAGAGAGTCTGTGTCAGCACAAGAGCCAGAATGTTCAAACCATCTGACCTGTGTATGGCTACAGGACTCCATACTCTCAGGCACATCAAGGTTTTCCCACTTTTCTCCTCTTACCAGCAATAAACATTTTGGTTATTTGTAGCTCATAGGGATAGTTTTTGTTTCCCTCACATCAAATCTTGAATGCCTTGAGGCTGGCTGATGATTTATTGGTGTTTGGACCACTGTCAGTAGGTACTGAGATACTTATCCATCTCAATCAGGCCCCAAATGGCCCAAACTTGTTAAGTGTCCAAATGATTTTAATGTTTTGTAGTTGTAGCTCTTTGGTGAATCCCACTGGGAGAGTTTTCCTTTGGATCCATGAGTGTATCCCATTATCATTGATTTTCTGCCACTGAGATGTAAAAAAGTCTGATAGTGTGTTTCCTAGTGGAAAGAAAAGAAAAAAAGCATCGTCATAGGCCCCCGAGTGGCTCAGCAGGCTAAGACGCTGACACTATGACCAGAGGATTGTGAGTTCGAATCCCGGTCATGCTGTTTGCCGTCAACAGCCGGGGAGAGCAAAAATTAGCAGTGCTCTCTCTGGGTGGGTAGATGATTCCTATCACTCTCCCATTGCAATGTCAGCTGGCTCCGGCGTCTACTGATTGGAGCTGGGAGCCCTGAGCTTTCCTCCGAGCATGTTGGCTCCCCAGTGACGGTCTATCAGTGGTAGTTCGAAAAGGCTTGTGCTTGTCTTCACCCTCCTAGAGTCAGGAACATTGCAAAAGTGATGGGGAGATCCCTAACGAATGGGATGGGCTAATGGGCTACTACTACATTGGGAAGGGGATAAAAATTGGCAAAAAAAAAAGAACAAATAAAAATAAAAAAGCACGGCCTCATAGACAACATTAAAATCAGATGGAAACACAAATGAGACCAGCTTAGGTCTAAGATCTGCTTCTCAAATGAAGGAGACACTTTCAAAACCTCAGTGATCTCATAAGTTTTGAGTACATATCTCAGTGAAGTCTCACTTTGTGCTCAGATTTTCTCCGTTAGCAGAGGCAGGAATCTCAGTATGAGCTCTTCCATTTCTCATGTAGAACCAAGTGTCTGTGATGATTATTGTAATGCTTATCTAGGCCACAAGTGTCTTATGTCTCATGGTATTACTACGGATGAGGTTTAGTAGAATCTCCAGTATGTCTCATTAGCCATCAAAGAGCAACATTTGAGCAGGACAGTGTGATATAGTGTATTGTAGAGGAACTCAGCAGCCTCCCAGGCTTCAACTTGACCTTCACTATTCCTTTTTTCTACCATTTCATTACTTTACAGTCTGAGGAGATGTCTACCTGTAAACACTTTGCTATCTTCTTATAGCCTTCTCCTGTTTTGTGGCAACAATTATTTGTTCAGAGTGCTCGACAAGCTGCTTACAGTTGATGAAAGTTGGCACAAGGTTTGAGGAAGTTTCTAAATGTTTTTATTGTAAATAAATCATAACCCTAACAAGCTAATGAAGGTCTGAGACATTGGTTAAATTTATCTGAGGGCTCAAATGTCTCTGGCTGCCCATGATGCTCCTTTTCTTTCACTCAAAATTTGTACAAGTAAAAATAATATTGCTTAAAACTTTAAAAAGAATGTTTCATCTTGAACTTTATGATTGGAAAACTGTTGGGACACGGTTATGTTCTACTCACTTAACTAGACAGAGTAGCAGAGGTGCCCGAATTTTTGCATGCCAGTCTATGTGTCTCTACCTTTTCTTGCTGTTATATTTTCTTCCATTCCAGTTTTTTTCCTGGTCTATTTTTTCCGTAACTCCCTCGTCTCCTAGATGTCTTTGTCATTCCCCATCGCACCTCCCACTCTCCTTCTCTCTCTCTTTCTCTCTCTCTCTCTCTCTAATCCCCCATCCATTTTTACCTCCTTTTCTTTCTGAAGCCTTGCGTTGCAGCCCTGGTGTGTCTGTGCCTTCAGATCAATTGAAATGTGCTGTTCATTTGAGCTGCCGCCTGCAATGCATAACTCTGACACTCATGAGGTGGCACACATGCTGCTATGATTCACGTCAGCAGATTCGGCGTGGATACAATAACAGGATAATGTGAACGAGCAGCATCACATTCATCACTTTCAGTGGTGAGTGCCTGCCTGTCCTCCCACTGACACCGCAGCGGCTCAGCCCAAATGCTGCCTGCGAACCTCACCTACACTCACCCTTAATAGCTCCAACTGTCTCTGCTTATCTTACCTTACAGCCTAACCACAGCCATCAGACCTACTGGAGCCAGCTCTTCTAATCTATATTCATGGCGTTTTCACACTTGTCCCAGATACTTGAGTCCTCACCTGGGGATGGGAAATGGACTCGCTGAAGAATTTCAGCCAAACTGTGGGTCTGCTATGAACACTCGGAAGGACGGGTGATGGAAAAGAACAATTTTAATTCTCATAAGAATTAATAATAAGTCAGTATAAAAGTATTTGGTGTAGAGAGTTTTAGGATAAGCCCCATCCTGGGCAATAGTGTAGCGCCTATGCTCATCCTGCCAGATTAAGATGGCAGGGGGTAGAACATACCCATTGGACAACAGGACCGAGTCAAGTGCTGCTGATGTTTTTTTAGCACCTTATTGTCTCTACTGGAGTAAAAATAGTGCACCAACAGATGAGCTTCTGTCTCTGACTTTACATCTCAATGTGGACCAACAAGGCTGAACATAGTAGACAGTGAGCCAACATCACCTATATGGTCAGTGGAGCTGATGAAATGGACACTGAATGCAGACACAAGGTGTGTGTAACCTAACGACGTGGCTTCACTATACTCTCAAAGCACCTGCCAGTGAGAATCGGCTCATAATGTGAGATGAGGTCTGGTTTGTAGAAGATGAGTAACAGGAATTTCATTTTGCTGTATGCTCTCTGTCACTGCCATGAGGACCCTCTGGGAGATCCAGACCCCAGTTTGGAAAGCACTGCCCTAGATCATCCTATCCCATCTTTTGCAGTGGCACTGTGATTTTTATCCGGCTTTAGAGCATGCACAGTTCCAGTACCGTGCAAATGAATGCCAGTGTGCTTTCTCTCCCTCTTGACATAAAGCCTCCACAGAGTCTCGCTTTATCTTCCTGCAGTGGCTTCTTAATGTTCGGAGAGGCTTCAGTTTGTGATGCATAAGGAAAGCTCACACCTGCATGTGCTAATGCCACGTCCTTGCTTCCTCTCCCCATCGGTCTGCAGTGCCGCTCTGAAAAGAGTCTCTACATCAGGGCCCACCTCCTGTTTCCAAGGGCAACAGTAGCACTTGACTGTGTCGAGCCCCGGTGTGTAATGCTGAGTCTTGGTTGCAGTGGAATGGAAAGATTAGAGATGTATGCTTTCCAGCGCTTACCCATCCTCTCAACTCTCATGCTAGCCTTTCTGTCCTTAGTGGACATTAGTCCAGTTTTGTATGGATTATTTCTGACTCATAGCTCATTGAAATGTCAAATGTCAAATATACATATTTAAAAAATTCGTACACGGATTTAATCATTTTTGGGTTTTTGCAAA
>BRDA01032000.1:6282-17186 GCA_036984385.1 Crenuchus spilurus | reverse complement strand
TAGTGATTAATAGTGTTTATTGAGGTTGTTTATGGACTAAAAAAGCTTAGCTCTGCTGGCCATTGAGAGGACACTAGTCAAGTCCCTGGAAAAGATTTACGTATAAATAAACCGACACATTTTATGACGTTGCCCGAAATTGAGCTTCCCCTCTTTGAAAGACCAGCATCCGCCACTGGTTTGTAGACAGATTTAATGCCACCTACAGCAGTCTAAACAGGTAGAGATGAAAGCATGAATAAGTGTCAGCAGCAGACAGAGAGAAGACTGATTTAATATTGAACATAAAGTACCAACTAAGTTTTAACTACACAGGTGACATGGGCTGTAGATTTCAGATCAGATTGAAAGGAGATAAAGCTACATCATCAATTTGGAGGGTAAGTGGAGCAGTTTTACTGAGGGCTGATTTAGAGAAAATAAGAATGGTTTCGTTTTTGTTGCTATTTAACATGAGAAAGTTATGTTTCCTCCTATTCCTCAAAGGCAGACTTCTCGTTAAATGTTTCGAGCTGTGTGGAGACTATGATAAAATCCACAAAATCTGTTGCATTAGATACTCAGTCTTCTTTGGTAGAATGGGGAATTTGTTGATATTGAAGTTGTAAGTTTTAGTTTAGCTGTTTACTCTCAACCATAGGTTTAGCCCATATATTGTGCAAGGCATTATATGGTGTAGGCATATGTAGCAGCTTTAATGCTTACAATTTATTGATTTGGACCAGATCTAGTCTCATGGAAGAGCTGGGAGGTTTGTTAAGCTAAGTAAAGTGACTGGGACCAGATGATAAAAGGGTATAAATAACAGGATTTAATTATACAACAATAATCAATTCACAAGAGACCAAAAGAAATAAAAATAAATGAAATAAATTAATAAAAGAAAATGTGTGTGTGTGTGTTTTTCAGTTCAATTCTCAACTCAGTTCCATTGTTTTCTTCAGCGTGCAATTGTTCTCTAGTGCAGCACCACTACACAAGACAAACCACAGGGAAAAAGGATGTCCAAGCTCACTGTAAGGCGTAAGTGGTGGGTATAATGGGAGCAGTTTGTACCTGATTGTCAATAAACATTCTATACACAAGCAAACATATATTCTCATAAATATTAAGCATGATTAATTACTAGAATATTAGATATTAGACCACAAACAAGCTCAATAAACCCTTAATTTAATACATTTGGAGATAACAGACCATAAAGAAGCTCAATAAACACCCTGTACAACACATTAGAAGATATGTGACCCCGGCAGGGAAAACCAGGTCAAAGCAATTTTTTTTTTCAAAATTTGTTTTTTTCAAAACAACTTTTTAGTGAATTTAAGTTTTGTTTTTGATCAAAATATGTACTACAATAGATATCTGAGACTATTATCTTTCATTTACAGCAATAATACCGAGTGGCTAAGTTTTGTTGCTAATGTGAATGACACAATATTGACACGATATCTCAATAAGTTGCCCAATGACTTGGGCCTGGTTTTCCCTGGCAGGGTCACATAGTATACCACAATAAAGCTCATTAAACACCCTGTATAATACATTAGGAAATCTTAGACCATGACCAAGCACAATACACATGCCATACAATACATTTGGAGATATTAGACCATAAAGAAGCTTAATAAAAACTCTGTACAATACATTAGGAGATATTAGACCATAAACAATAGACTCTGTACAATACATTAGAAGATATAAGCCCAATAAACAATACAATACATTAGAAGATATTAGAACATAAGCAAACACTATAAACACTCAGTACAATTGAACAGGGGTTAAGTGCAAGCATTTTTCAATTGTCTTTGAAACAAATATTTCAATATTAGGGACATAAGTGCTACAGCACTAATGCTAGCTCAAGTCACAAATCCATGATATTCTTATGATGATGATACCATCAGCATTTGTGGATTTTATCATAGTCTCAAAGTGGCTAAAGAAAAAAATGTTCTGAAATAAAAATGTGTTAATGGAAAATGTTAAATTTAATATGGGTTTATTGATATTCTGAGCATATTTAATTTTTAAAAGTTACTACATGTATTGCAATTGAGGAAATGTGGTTTATAAGGACTCTGATCTAATTTCCCAATAGATTTTATTCTGTAGATGTGAGAAACTGGAGCTCTTGAAAATCACTGGAGCTTTTTGGTGCACTATAAGATTCAAACGGTGGGGTATTGGGAGCCAGATTTTGCTTCAGGCTGTATTGTATTCAATGTGACAAAAGGCTTTCTTTGCCACGCCTCTCTCTGGGGAGCTTTCATGCAGTGTTGTTCTGCTGACCTTAATTTTTTTGAAGAGGCTCCCATCAGTCATAACAAGGCTCTATTTGAACATGCTGTCAAGAATTCAAAGAACCATACTTCAGTACAATTGTGATTACATTTTCAGACATTTCCATTCATGCTAATACCATCTGATAAAAACAGACTTACCTTCATGTAAAAATGTAATTCTTGTTTTAAAGGGAACATATTTGTTGCTTGGAAGTTGATTCAGATGCAAATCACCTCATAGAAATGAGTGGATAAATTGTGCTGAAAGTGCAGATTCTAAATGTTTAATTCATACCACATTAATGTCACTACGCTAGAGGGTAGATATTTTATTGTGAATTAAATTTGATGAAACTCTATTGTTGCACATGACAAAAATCTTTCTTTGTAATAATAAAAGCATTCTTACCTTTTTAAAAAATGCAGAGCAATGCTGATGCAATGTAATTTTTCAACTATATACAATTATGTGAAAAAGTATTTGCCCCTTACAGATTTCTTCAGTTTTTGCACATTTGTCACATTTAAATGTTTCAGACTATCAATCAAATTTGAAAATCAGACAAAGATAACCTGAGTAAAGACAAAATGCAGTTTTTTAAAGATGATTTCATTTATTAAGGGAAAAAAAGTTTTCCAAACAACTAAAAAGTAATTCAGATCAATGTCCTGCTGCAGAACCCAAATACAATTGAGCTTAAGGTCACAAACGGATGGTCAGATATTCTCCTTCAGGATTTTCTGAAGTAGAATTCATGGTCCCATCAATTACAGCAAGTCATCCAGGTCCTGAAGCAGGAAAGTAGCCTCACTGTCACCATCATGTTTGACTGTCAGTATAATGTTCTTTTTTTAACCTTCCAAAAAGTTAAATTTTTGTCTTACCAGGCCACAGAATATTTTCCCAAAAGTCTTGACTATTATAATTATCAATTATTGCATTTAAATTAATCATTCACTCAAAATTAACCAAAACTCCAAAACATGTCTTGACAAATCAACTAAATCTAAAGTACATGTAAAATTGTGTAAATATGATTTCTGTTCTGTTAATTCGAGCCACTAATATGAATAAAAAGCATGCAGCTTGTGAAAGACCACAGTTAATATGTGTGTCCTTTTTTGTCACCATCCCTAAGCCATTTACAGACAGTACAGACCCCCCTAACAAATAATGTATTTTTTATTAATTAATTTTTTTTGCAATTTAGGCATGCTGGTTAATTGCAGATGTAGGACATGTTCGCCACCTTTAATGGTGGATGTAACTGAACAGCAGTTCATACTATGAATACTATCTCTGCATGATGCCACCTAAGACCAGCTGCTCACCAACAACTACTGTGACATGCTCCAGGTGCCCTACACTACTGACCACATTGAAGTTTATATGGATGCTACCATTATTATTATTGTTGTTGTTGTTTCACTACTGTCACCATATCAGTACACCTGAACACTCCAACAGCATCATACGATTTTGAGACTGTATCAAGAACTTTTATAATTAGTTGATCAGAGGAGGATGGGTCCCCCATGTGAGTCTGGTTCCTCCCAAGGTTTTTCCCTCCAGCTCTGAGGGAGTCTTGCCCCTGTCACTGTTGGCTAGCTCACTGGGGGTTTTGTGTTTTGTTACTTTACTTACTAATTACTAACTCTGTAAAGCTGCTTTGTGACATCAGGTGTAAAAAGCACTTTATAAATAAATTTGACTTGACTGTAAGTAACAGAAGAGCGACACATTTTAAATAGTCTGAGCTTCAGCAGGTTAAGCAAAGTTTTGGTGAATATTTTTTTACAGAGAAAATGGTATTTATGTAACTATTGGTGTAATACTGTATTTGTTAGGAATTTTTGCCTTGTAGCTGCTGTTCTAAACTAAAGAAGCAAAATCTGGACCCCAAACACATATTTGCCAATCAACTACATTTGAGTGAAATATATGTAAGTATGATTTCAGTGTGAACCATTTACTCACTCCCCTTCACTTACTGTAACTGTGACACTTATGTGACTTATTAGTCATAAGGACAGATGATAATATAATCCAGTCACTTTTCAGCATGTGTGTGTGTGTGTGTGTGTGTGTGTGTGTGTGTGTGTGTAATGGTACCCCTGTCATTGGCCTCTGGACCTCCCTAAAATAGTGAGAGGCAGCTGCTCACAGCAAAGTCAAATGTGAGAACCTTTAAAGCAGCGGTAGCATGTGGCTTTGTTTGATCGGTGTAGGAACAGAGTTAGGAAAGGTCATTGATTGTTTACAGAGTGAAACATGGATTGAGGGAGAGGGATAATAAATACTGAAGGTGCATTGTGGACCCTTCAGTGGATTAGTTCTGTAGACCTGTGGTGCCTGTCTGTGGCCACCTTGCACTGATGATACCACAATGGACAATAAATGACAGTCAGTACAAATGACAACACAGTAACTGATAAGTGACAGTCTGTACTAATGACATCACACTAGTGCACGTGATAATGGACAGTTTGCACTAATTATATCACAGTAGCTTATAACTGGCAGTCTGCACTAGTGACAACACTGTAAGTTGATAACTGACAGTCTGCTCTAATGACATTGCGGTACTGCACCTGATAACAGACAATTTACACTAATGACATCACTAGTTGAAAAGTGACAGTTTGCAGTAATGACATCAAAATAGCTGAAAACTGGCAGTTTGACTAATTACATAACATTAGCTAATAAGTGACAGTGCCGTAATGACATCACAGTAGCTAATAATAGACCGTCTGCACTAATGACATCACAGTACTGTAGCTGATAAATTATCATTTGCACTAAAGACATCACAGTACTATAGGTGATAACTGAGAGTTGGCACTAATGACAACACTGTAACCTAATAACTGACGGTCTGCACTAATGATATCGCACTACGGCACCTGATAATGGACCGTATGCAGTAATTATATCACAGTAGATGATAAGTGACCGTCTGCACAACTGACATCAGAGTAGCTGATAATTGACAGTTTGCACTAATGACATCAACGTAACAGATAACTGACAGTTTACACTAATGACATCAGGGTAACTGATAACTGACAATCTGCACTAATGACATCAACGTAACAGATAACTGACAGTTTACACTAATGACATCAGGGTAACATAACTGACAATCTGCACTAATGACTTCTAAGTAACAGATAACTCACAGTTTACACTAATGGCATCACATTAACAGATAACTGACAATCTGCACTAATGACATCAAAGTAACAGATAACTGACAGTTTGCACTAATTGCATCACAGTAACAGATAACTGACAATCTGCATTAATGACATCAGAATAACAGAAAACTGACAATCTGCAGTAATGACATCACAGTAACAGATAACTGACAATCTGCACTAAAGACATCAAAGTAACTGATAACTGACAGTTTGCACTAATGACTTCTAAGTAACAGATAACCGACAGTTTACACTAATGACATCACAGTAACAGATAACTGACAATCTGCACTAATGACATCAAAGTAACAGATAACCGACAGTTTACACTAATGACATCACAGTAACAGATAACTGACAATCTGCACTAATGACATCAGAATAACAGAAAACTGACAATCTGCACTAATGACATCACAGTAACAGATAACTGATAATCTGCACTAATGACATTAGTGTAACAGAAAACTGACAATCTGCACTAATGACATTACAGTAGCTGATAAGTGCCAATCTGCACTTCTTTCGGGCGGCACAGTGGCTTAGTGGTTAGCACTTTGGCCTCTCAGTGCTGAGGTTTTGGGTTCGAGTCCCTATCTGAGCGGAGTTTCCATGTTCTCCCCGTGTCTGCGTGGGTTTCCTCCCACAGTCCAAAAACATGGAGATTAGGTGAATTGGATACTCTAAAAAATGACCCTGGTGCATATGAATGTGTATGTCTGTATATGAATGTGTATGTATGTATGTATGCCAAGATATGGTTGGCACTCTGTCCTGGGTGATCCCCTAGTGCTTGATGCAGTCCTCCAGGTGGACGGTCGCTTCCGGTTGAGAGTACACTGTGCATGATTGGCTGCCGCTTCTTGGCAATGTCTGTGTGGTTGAGTGTGTGTGTAAATGGATTGTGCGTTGATTGTAAAGCGTCCTTGGGTATCTTGAAAGGCTCTATGTAAGTGTAACATTTATTCATTCATGCACTAATGACATCACAGTACTATACCTGATAACTGACATTCATCAGTAATGCTGTGAACCTCTCAGCATAGCTCTGTATCTGTATCTTCTTGTGCCTTTGTTCATGTGTTACAGATGTCACTGTTGACGTCTTCCATGTGTTCCTTGTACACGTCATGTCTCTGCCCTTGCCCTGCTCCATCACATTGCCCTTGTGATCAACTCCACCTGTCCCTTGTTCATGCAGCCCTGGTGCTGTGTTTATGTCTAATTAGTTTGTGCTTTACAGTATATGTTCCCTCCTCTCCATAATATTTGTCAGACATTTGTCTTATCCATATGTTGTCACAGCCAAGTTTCATGCCACAGCTAAGCATTGTTTGTTTACCACAGTCTTAAATATAAATAAGCTCTGTTCTTACTGGCTGCACTGTATTATGTTTCATACATAAAGCAGTCCAAAACCCTATTCAGGTTGAATTGAATATACATGGGGTTCTGGGGTAATTTCTTATTTTCACAAGAGCTCATCTGGCTTTGTCATGTTTCTTATGTTAAAGCACTGGTTTCTGTGATATCGCTAAATAGTGAATTGTAATTTTCATATATTGACTATAATGATGGGAAAGTGAATAGTATGTTTTTGATATTTTATCAGTATCTATGCACTGCTGAACTTAATTCTGAAACACTGTAAAGAACACTCATATTCAGTCATTTGTGACACAAGCTGGGAGATGAACTAAATCTGAAATACACTTAGAAAAACTACATGCTTTATCAATGAACTCCACTATGTGTCCCAACCCAGCCCCCAGTCATGCACAGCTGAATGTGAAAGTGCTCTTTCATCGTTGAAACAATTGCTACCTAAAAGGACAAAGTTTTAGTTTAGTAGACCAAAAAAATACACTAAATGTATGACACGAAACTGCTAAAAAAGTAGCATTTCTTCTACAACATCCTTCACCTACAGCTTTTTCTACTAAATATTACTTTTGGGCAACATTCTTACACTAATGTGGGACCAGTCTGCAGCATGATCCAATTATTTAAGTACTAAAACTAAAAAGAATTTTGATCTGAATTTCTTTCTAACACTGTGCCATCTGCTGGTGGAGAACAGATTCAAATACATGAAGTAGTAACAGTGCCATCTGCTGATGTAACCCCTTGAACTGCAGGCCTGTTGTGTGTGTGTGTGTGTATTGCTTGGTATTGTTGTGCACTGCACGCTCCATGCATCACTCGAAAACGGCTACAAGGGAAAGGATGGGTAATCTGGTTAATAAATGAATGTGTGTATCCATCTAAGTTCATCTTCTTGTTAATCCCTTACCTAGCATTACAATGATTATGTTCTACAGCCAATGAAAACCCAAAAGTCTCAAACATTTAAATATTATATAATACCAATTCAAAAATGATTTTAATACATAAATGTTGTACAGTATGTGCACTCAAGCACAGTGATACTGTGGTTATTAAACCAGGAGTTGGTACTTTTTGCAGTGTGTGCAGATGCCAAGTCCTGCTGGAAAATTAAATTGTTAGCAGATGGAAGCATGAAGTGCTATAAAATGTCCTGGTAGATGGATGTGCTGACATGAGAAGACAGTGGACCAACACCAGCTGATGACATGGCACCCCAAACCATCGCTAAGTGTAGAAACTTCACACTAGACCTCAAGCAGCTTGGATTGTGTGCCTCTCCACTCTTCCTCCAGACTCTGGGACCTTGATTTTCAAATTAAATGCAACATTTACTTTCAGTAATTGGTATATTAATTTGGAGGCCATGTCACCTGTTGGTGTTGGTTCACTTTGTTGTAAGTCCAAAGTCGGCGCAGTTGTTTACCAGAACATTTTAGAGCACTTCATGCTTCCATCTGCTGACAAGCTTTATGGAGCTGTGGATTTCATTTATCCAGCAGGACTTAGCACCTGACCATACTGCCAAAAGTACCAACACCTGGTTTAATAACCACATTATTACTGTAAACTCATCTGACCTAAATCCCACAGAGAATCTATGTGCTATTGTCAAGAGGAAGATGAGACACCAGACCAGCAGAATGAGCAGAAGCAGAATAAGAACTATAATATACAATAATGGCAGATATAAATATGCAAATGTACAGACATAAAAGTGTACTGTATGTGGATGGTTAAGTGGTATGTACATATGGGTGGTAGAGAGGAAGTGTGTGTGTGTGTGTGTGTGTGTGTGTGTGTGTGTGTGTGTGTGTGTGTGTGTGTGTGTGTGTGTGTTATGGTCCAGAGTTCAAAGTTCTGATTGTTTGAGGATATAAGCTCCTTCTCAGTCTCTGTGTTTGCCTCCAGGGTGCAATAACAAAGAGAAGAGACCATCGCCGGGTTGGCTAGTGTCTATCAATACCTTTTTGGCCTTGGTCAAGCCTCACTTGCTGTTCCCGGAGAGGATACTCTCTACGGTGCAGGTGTAGAAGTTCTGCAGCACCTTGGAGGGTTGCTCGAAGTCCCTGAGGCATCTGAGGTGATAAGAGACTTTGGCAAGAGACTTTTCTTCACCACAAAGCTGTTGTGGTAGGACCATGACGGATTAGATGTGCACTCCAAGGTATCTGAAACTGTCTACTCTTTCCATTGCTGCTTTATCCAGACAGTTCTGTAATTCCTCTCCTGCTTACTGATGCAGTCCACAATCAGCTCAGTTGTCTTGCTGACATTGAGGAGGAGGAGGTTATCCTGGCACCAGCTCTCCTGGTGTTTAATCTCCTCCAGATAGCCCCTCTCATCATTATTCTAGATGAGACCTACCACAACAGTGTCATCAGCAAACTTGATAATGGTTATAGAGCTGGAAGTGGCCATGCAGTCGTAAGTGTACAGCGAGTACAGCAGGGGGCTTAGGACACATCCCTGGGGATCAATGTTACTAAAAATTAGAATATTATATTCTGTTTTAAGATACTGACATTTGGGTTTTCACAATCAACATTAAAAGAAATGAATACTCTGTTCGTAATAATATATAATATGAATTTCACTTTTTGAATTTAATTACTGAAATAAAATAACTTTCAATGATATTCAAATATTTTAGATGCATTTTTTTTTGTTAAAACAAGTCAGCCAATTTCTAAAATTGTATCATATGTATGTATATGTATGTATGTATGTATGTACTGTATATGTGTGTGTATATATATAAGAACAGTGCCCTCCATAATTATTGGCACCCCTAGTTAAAATGTGTTAAAAGCCTTAAAATAAATACATTTTTTATTGCAGAAGAATAATCTCACTCTGAAAAAGTTTAGAAAAAAGCCATCTTTAACGCAAGTAAAAAAAAAAGAAAGAAAGAAAAAATCCTGACTAAGAAATAATTATTTCCCATAAAATGACATGTTCCACAATTATTGGCACCCTTAACAATTTATGTCCTTTCTACTGTAGTTTATAAAGTGGATCAAAGTATCTAGGAACCTTTAATTAGTAATTCATCACTTCCTGTTTCCCTGGGGTATAAATATGGCATCACACAAAGGCTTATTTCTTTTACTCACTCTTAAACATGGGAAAGACAAGAGAACACACTGTTCAAGTAAGGCAGATGTGTGTTGACCTTCATAAATCAGGCAATGGCTTAAAGAAAAAATGCCCTTATCTACAGTCAGAGCAATCATCAAAAAGGTCAAAACATCTGTAACTGTCACAAACAAGCCTGGAAGAGGACGCAAGTGTATCTTGCCACCATGCATGGCATGCATGGAGAAAGCCTTTTGAGTTATACTCATAAGCGTAAATGGGTGGAGTTTGCCAAGCAGTACTGGGATTTTAACTAGGACCATGTCCTTTGGTCAGATGAGACCAAAATAAAGCTTTTTGGTAACAAACACTGTAAGCATAACACTAAGGATGAGTACACAGAAAAACACTTCATGCTCACTGTTAAGTATGGCTGAGAATCAGTGATGCTGTGGGCCTGTTTCTACTCCACAGGACCTAGGAAGCTTGTAAGGATACATGGAATCATCATGGGTCATCACTGGGTCTTTCAGCAAGAAAATGATCCTAAACATGTGGCCAAATCTACTCAAAAATGGTTCACAAGGCACAAAATCAAGCTCCTCTTATGGTCATCTCAGTCCCCAGACCTGAGAAATGCCTCTTTCTGTATTCTCCCATCTTGTGAAGAGTTATAGAAGAAGATTAAGTGCTGTTTTTTTTTGGCAAAAGGAGGTTGTACAAAGTACTAACACCAGGGGTGCCACTAATTGTGGCACACATGATTTCATTCAAAAGATTTATTTTTTAATATGATTTTTTCCCCGCCAAATAAAGGCACTTGAATTAAAGCTTAGATTTTTCTCTTTTTTTGCATTGTTGTCCGATATTATAAAAAAAAAATAAAAAAAAAGAATTTATTAGAAGCCAAAGAACACTTCTTAACCAGGGGTGCCAATAATTATGGAG
>BRDA01031997.1:0-20023 GCA_036984385.1 Crenuchus spilurus | reverse complement strand
ACCTGATCTGGAGGATCAAGAGTCTTCAGTCTCTGACATGGGCATGTCTAGTTTGTTTGTGGAATCTCAAAGTTGTGATGACAACGACGTAGACCATATTGACAATGCCCCTTTGTTTGTCCTCTCCACGACTAGAAATGAAAATGAGCCTCAGTCTAGTGGGGGTAGCACAGTGCAACTAGAACAAGCAGGGACTGTTACTAATTATCTGGTACGTCAGAGTTTCCGGAGACCTAAGAGAAAAACAAAACCACCCAACAGATTTGGTGATTGGCTCACCACTTGAACTGTTGACTTTGAACTGGACTTTAACTAAAAAAAAAAAAAAGAGAGAGAGAGAGAAAAAAAAAGCAAGTTCAGATGTGTTGTAAAAAAAATGTTCTGGGTTTGAAAAAAAAAAAAAAAAAGTGAAGTGCTTCTTGCAGGAAACAAAATGTTTAGTAGTGGCCATTTTCTTTTGTTTTATCGTTCGTGCTTATGACTAACAGAAGTATAAGATGTAAGCCTTGTATTCAAATGTTTAAAATAACAGAAGTGCAGGGGGGGGATAGTTGTTAAAGTTTGAGTGTTAACCCATTCCTTTCTAGGACACAAAAGGGAACTCTCATCATCATTGTAAACAAAATGCCTCCACAGCATGGACTGTTTAAAAGCATTACTGGCTCATCTTTATCTTTTTGTCATGTGAAACTAAGGACTATAACACTGTGCTACCTACCACCTCATGCGCACTAGTGCCTTGGAAACTTCCATATGGGCTGTTTGCTCCCTAAAAGTGGAGTTAGGACTGAGATTGAAAAGTCATAGGACACTAAGTGGGGTAACAAGTTTATGTTGATATGGAAACTGAGACATTGTGCTGGAGTGGTGTAAAGTTTAATCACCATCCAGAGTGGGGGTAGTGTTGGAAGTGTAAGGGTTAAGGTCCCTTTAATAAATTGCATTGTGGGAAAAATTAATAATGAAAAGAGGAGTTGAATAGCTGCAGCGCAGAGTGAGCACGTTTTGATGCTCATGCTCTCCCTTTTAACAGCTAGATTTTGGTTTTATTTTGGCCACTTGTTTTATTTTGTATTAATGTCACAGCGGTTTGGCAATAAACATCCAGCGCTTCACTACCATCCAGGTGCAGCTCATCCTTATTGATGGAAAACGGGTGAATTTAAGGGTAATTACCCCAGAACGGGTGGAAAGAGAAACTCGCTCTGGCCCTGGAGTTAGTGGCGGTAAACTAGCTCCCCTGAGTCTCGCGACCACGGTCGGGGGCATAAAATCAGGAAAGGTAGCATAATCATGCAATGACTACCTGCATTGTTATGGCAGCAGATCCAGTATCTGTGTCATTCAGGGATTAGAAAAGCACTCTAAAAGTAATGGATGCGTACAAAACTGTGTTTTCAACAAAAAATGTTTTTATCTAGGAAAATTGTAAATCCAGCTTCTTCTTTTTACAGTTTCCTTCACAAAATTTCTAAACACAGCAAGCACGGTCAAAAAACTGTGTGTATCCGTGCTTCTCAAATCCTTCCGTCTCTCTGCTACATTAAAGCTCCGCCCCCTCTCCTCTTTACACACGCTCCCAACCCAGGAGTCACAAATTTCAAATTATTCTTAACTTAAACTGACATTATTGTTATTTCCATGAAATTATACAGAAATTACACATTTAAACATACACAACAAAACAATTATGAATTTCTTATCTATGGCCCTAACATGCATAATGAACATAAAACAGATAAACAATCAGTAAGAAAGTCATAAACTCATTCAAAACATTGGCAGAGAGTCATGTGAACATGAAGAAGAACATGAAGTCCACACACACACACACACACTCAGGGCCAATTTCAACATCTCCAATTCACCTGACAGCATGTATTTGTAGAAGGAAAGTGGAGCTGTCCACTGCCCCTCTGTGCTGGCCTAATAAATATTATTTATAAACAAAATAATATTTTGCTGTTTTGATAAATATGTAAGTAAATTTCAAGCAGCCTATAGGACTGCGGGAGGAGGTGGGCAGACATGTGTATGTGGCGTGTGGGAGTGGGACCAACGCTGCTGATTTTTTGGCGGGAGTGGGATACAAACAACCCAGAGCGGGCAGGAGCGGGTTTCAAAGTTTTGTCCCGCGCAGATCTCTATTTTGAGCCTTTTTTCTGTATTTTAATCTTGTCTTAGCCTTTGTCTTCTTAGTCCACATGTAGCTGTTTTGCCTCGTGATTCTGACCTTTGCTTGTTTTCTTATTACTCTTTGGACCTACCATTTTTGCTATTTGCCTCGTTTAGTTTGGCTTTGGATTGTTATTACTACTTGCCCCTTTTTCAGTATAGCTTCTTTGTTTATTTTTACTCAGACCTAAGAGGGGCAGCATATCTCAATCTTGCTTCCACCTAGTTCATTTTATTTAACTCCTCTTTTAATCTTATCTCAATTAATTTGTAGAAATTTTTTATTTCATTTTATTCTTGTTCTGCATATGTGTTCAAGGTATATATGAAAATAATTTTTTTATTGCTTGAAAAGTATTATAAAAGATTAGGAAGAATCAAAATGTTAGTGCAGTGTTTTTAAATAAGAAAAACTTATGTATAATAAAAAAACTGAGAAAGAAATTCCTATCTTATTTATCTGGATACACTTGTATTCTTTTCTTTTCAAATCTAATGTACTTTTTACTGAAGTAATTAACTTTCCACATTGCATCATAAAGTCATTGACTAGCTTAAGCCTTTGGGCACACTTTACAATGACCAGTTTTGAAATAACCTTTCACAACCTCAGGAGATGGCCTGTCAATAAAACTTTATATCCCCTTCAGGGAGATGTCCAGAGTTGATAGGAACATCTGGTTGGGCATTGAACATCAGTAGACGCCTGAGCCAGCGGGCATTGCAATGTGAAAGTGATGGGGAGAGAGCACTGCCAATTTTTGCTCTCTTGGGCCCCGGCTGTTGATGGCAAACAGCATGACCGGGATTCAAACTTGTGATCCTCTGGTCATAGTGTCAGCGTCTTAGCCTGCTGAGCAACTCGGGGCCCTTTCATTCTTAACTATTTGCTGAAAGAGCTTGTCTCTTCCTTTCCTTGTGCATTACTAACAGCCGAGCTGGTACCTCAAGGGTGTATTGGAGGGGAAGTCTTCAGCCTTCTGTACCCAAGTGTAGTGTAAACATCAACGGGCACTTTCGTGCACATTAATATTCAACAGCATAATTGGGGAAACTGCATTAGTTAAGTGAAATTTTAGGTGGTGCGATCGGACTCACCTCCACATGGGTAAATTCCCACTTTGGGGTTAATGACCCTTCATGAATTTCAAAATATGATGGAGTTTCCCCTTTATTTGTGTGGGGACTTCACAGAATTTCAGAGTTCAATAAATGACTTTACAAACACACCACTCTGATATAGTTAAGAATATAATGTTTTATATATGTTTAATAAGTATAACAGACACAACACATAACTAACATGACACATAACAAAGCACTCTTAACAACACTATAATTTCAGGACAGATTAAGCAGGTGAAACCCATCTGTAACTTGAAAGGCTAATGAAGTTAAGGTGAACTTGAACATATAGACAGATGTGACTGAGAGATGATCTAAACCTAATCTAAGCTATAGAGTGTGACTGATTTATCAAAGGAACACATGAGGCGCCAATTCTGAACATAAACGAACGGCTTACTGTTTTGGTGCTCCGCCCTCGTGGTCTCGGAAGGGGCGGGGTCTTTCGTTGCCGGCTTCTGATTGCCTCTTCTGACGTTTCACGACTTTCTCTTCCCGGTGCGTAAGTCTGGCTCACTTGATGTGGCGACTGGCAAGGTGCTCTGTCGAGGGCCTTTTTCAGCTCACTCTGGCTACTCTTCCGAGGTTTTTCCCGTCATAACAGTTGATGCGTGAATTGTGACCCAGGCCGCTGCTACTGGATCCAACGAGGGGAGGCTGAACAGGCTGTTCGGTTTGTTCAGAACTGGCTCAGAGTGTTTGATTTTGATATATCTATGTATCCATAGCTTGCAAAACAATAAACATGTAACATAAACTGCGTTATCACTGGGCTATGAGACCCTTAGCGAAGCGTGGTACTTTAAGCGTAGTTGCTAGTGCGAGCTTCTTTCTGAGATGATCAGAATGGATCACCTGGATGGTTAAAGTCTCTTGATGGTAGGGTGAGCTCGAAGCTGTTCTTTCTGCAGCCGTTCAAAGTCGGTGATATCATCTGGCTGAGCTGGCTGCGGCGATGTTTCCTTCTTCAGGTGGGCTGAGCTGAGCTGAAATTTTCAGCTTGCCCGAGAGTTTTTAAAGGGAGGCTTAAAGTCCCGCCTTCCAGGTTCGGATTTACTCTGGTTGGCTGCCTTCTGCATTCCAAGGAAGTTCCAGAGGACTTTAGCCTTAAAGCTTGATATAAACCCTTTTTATATCAAAACCTATTGTAAGTAGAAGTTTAATCTTTTAAGGAAATTAGTTGCTTAGCACAGTATCATGCTGGCAATGTAGAGTGGACAGATTAATAATTGCCTAGAGATATTAAGACACAACCAATTTCTCGATACATAGAAACAAGGTAACATTCAACTTGTAATACACCTCAAGGCTCAAGGTTAGTATACAATATCATCAATTTAATCCATCTCCTTGAGTATGGCTCAGTTGATGAAAAGAAGTTACATTTACTTGTTAACATACATACATTATTAACAACAAATATGAAGGTATTAATGTGTTACCATATTCTATTTACTAAAGACAAAACCATGTTTACATACATAGGTTCAGCGGTGCATATGAATCCTGTGGATTTATACACATCAATCCTATAACATAGTTCTACAACTTATTTTAGAGATTTTGTGAGTTCTCTTGTGTGTAGTTGACTTGTCGTGCCCCCAGCTTTCCAGGAGGGGGAGCTGTTGATTCATGTATGGCATTCCCTTGTGTCTGGTTAGTTGTCCAGATTGACTGAAAGTTGGTAGCTTAGTTGAACAAAGTATCAAATGAGAGCTTTTACACAGCTACAGTGTTTAAAGTAGGCAGATTTTCAGTTTGGTGTTGTATAAAATGAGTTTTAGGCAATGCTCCATGAATTTCTTGAGTGAAGGTCGTAAATTCTTGACTCTCATCCTGACTCCGCTGGTGGGACTGAGACGCTGTTATCTGAGCCCTTTGATCAAATCATTTGTGTGATGTTATCAAAGCAACAGTGTCTGGGGGTCAGATCAAAGGCGGCCCCACAGATTTCCTGGGGTGAGGGAATGGTTTCTACTGCCAGGCCGAAAGCATGTGGAGTCAGGTCTCGGGGGTGAAATCAGACCTGACCTCCATGATGTAGGAGAGTGTTGAAAATACTTCTTCACTTTCAGGATGAAATCAAATAATTTTCTCTACTGCCGACACTACACAAGTTTACCATTACATTTTACTATTTAATAGTAGTGGTCATGATGAACAGGTACATAAATACTGTGTTTATACTAATATGCTAAAATACTGTACTTGACTATCATACTTTATCATTATTCTCAGTACTGTACTGGTCAGAGTTACTCTCATGTTTCTTTGTTCCTGTCCTTCATAATGCAATGTATTTTCTTATGTCTTTAGTATTTATTGTGCTGTGTTGTACTGCAGGTTTTTTGTGGTTTGTATTATGTGCACTTGTGTTGGAGATCCTGGAGGAATGTAGTTTTCATGGTGCACTTGTGTACAACTGAAACTACAACCACCCTCACTGTACTTGACCATGTAGAGATATTCACATACAGCAGTTAAACTGGTCATTCTGGTCCTCTTTACTGTATCTTACACATAAACAAGGGCAGATGTAAATACAATGACTCATAAACTCATAATTGGGCATGGTGCTCCTGGCCACTGAAAGGGGCGTGGATGTAGGTGTGGCCTCCGAGGACAAGGGCATGGCCTCTGAGGACAAGGGCATGGCTGGAAAGTCTGCTGTGAGAGTTTGAGTGGAGGCAGCCATAGCCATGACTGCCTCGGGTGCTGGAGTTTGGGTGGAGGCAGCTGTAGACTGGGGAGCTGAAGGAGGAGCAGCCTTTGCCTCAGCTGCAGGCTGGAGAGCTGCGAGACTTTTCTCCTTTCTTTCAGCTCTCTTCAGTTTCTTCCTCCTGCTCTCCTCCCCAGCATGGGTACCACCCATAGGCTCTTCTGCCTGCTGCTGGAGGAAGGACTCCTCAGTATCCCTTGCACTGCAGATAAGCGCCGCTGAACCTACCGACATCCGGAGCCTGGGACTTTATTCCTCTTCCCAAATACTTAGCTCCCCCATTCCAACCTGAGCACGGTCTCCATTACCCACCCCTTCAACATCCAGCTTCTCACCAGTATTTACACCCCCCCAAAAAATATCCTGGGGTCTGAAGTCCTCATAAAGGTTCCTTAAGTCAGAGTCCAGTAAGATTTTGGCAGCACAAAAAAGATTCAGGGGCAAAAGCGGCAAAATGTCCACCAAAAGCTTCACAGCTCTTTCTATCCAGTCTGCCTCACGCTGGACTAGTGCTTGGCAGGCCTCAAGTTGGTTGTTCTGTTGTTGCAGAAGCTTAGAATTCCTGCTACTATAGCCTCCTTTTGCTTCAAGTCTGCTGGAAGTTTAACAAGGCTGACCTTCTCTGCTGCATCTTGATGTGGACGGTTCATTATGACAGGCTGGGTGTTGCCAACTGATAAAGTAAATTTAAGTGAACTAAGATAAACTAAAGAGGGAGATGCACGTGCAGAGAAAATCGAAAAATTTAAATTTATTGAAGTTTTAAACAAACTGAAAACTGACAAAGACTAGAAAAGAAAACACAACACAAACGAGAGCATAAACTATAAGCATGACAAGACATAAAGACTGTGTACTTACAAACTTACAAAATGAACATCAAAGGTTTTACTCAAATGCAAATGACACAATCAAACTTCACAAGAACATGTAACCCCTGATTCACTGTATTAAAATCATTATTATCCCCTTTGATAGGGTGACCAGATCTGAGATGATAAAAAAGAGGACACCTCAGCCCAGGGGGTGGGGGTGGGGGGGTATATAATGCATCACATGTTCAAATACAAAAACATTTCAAAAAAGTTGTACACTAGGCATATGGCTGATACTTATATGAATAAGAGCTTTATTGGCTCTTAACAATGCTAACATGCAGAAAAAACAAATATTCAAATATGCAAAAAAAAAATTATACATTTCCATGACATTCTGTGCTGTATATCATGGAAATGTATGATTTTATTATAATTTTGTTGGGGTTCTTTTAATTTCAAGTAATTTACTGTACTTTGCACGCCACCATTCTTCCAATCAAAATGCTGACTGAGCAGAATTAATATTTTCACGGCTCCATGATTGCTGCCATCAGTAGACATGCTCCAGTAAGGAATATATTGAAGTGCTTCTACAGCAGGGGTCAGGGGTCAACACTCAAAGAGCCATTTGGACCTGGTTTCCACGTAAAAAAAAAACACTGGGAGCTGCAAATACTTTGACATCTATAATGAAGATAACACTGTACATAGTTTTTTTTTTTTGGTGCTTGAGCATAAATTTTATTATTATTCATTATTCATAAATATTGACAAATTATGATTTATATTTTTTAAATAATTACTAATTACTATTAATAATATTCTAATAATAACTATTAAACATTATTATTAGGGGTGTAAAAAATAAAGGTAGTCTGATTTTGACTTAAACAATGTGAATGCATCGGTACATGGACCCTGAATTGATATATTTGTAAAGTGAACCGGCCGATGGCCCGATTAAATAGCTGTCAATCGGTTTGGTGTTCTCTCTCTCTCTCTCTCTCTCTCTCTCGCGATACTCATCACAATCACGTTTGAAAGACAAAAATGTCAGACACACATATATACAACGCTCCGCCGAGCTTAAAATCTAAAGTTTAGAAGAAGTTCGGTCTTTAAATGAAGAACGTCAAACATTTAGTGAGATGACATGGTGAAAGTGGTGATGAGGATGCTAGCACAAAGACACAGCAGGACAAAAGCACAGAAAAACAGGACTTCTTCCAGCCAAAACTTGACCACAACTCAGCTAGAGACAAAGTAATAATGGCTTCAGTAGCGCGGTTCATTGTCAAAGATTTAAGACCATACTGTGTGGTGGAGAATGAGAGCTTTGGGGACTTGTTTAAAACATTGGGGCCCCAGTACAACATCCCAACACGACAGTATTTTACTGTTTCTGAATTCACATGTCAAATACAGCTATACTAGTTCTCTAGTATTTCATGAATCTATTTGAATGCAAGCAAAAACACATTTTTAGTAATAACTTATGCTGACTCAAAGTAAAATTATCTATTTTAAACAAGTAACTTGTATTATTTCCTACCCTATTATAATGAACCGAATTGTATCGAAATCCTACGGTATCGAATTGAACCAAATCAGTCCAAATTAAAATATGTTGTTTCTGAATCGTATCGTACCGCATGAATCGAGATACATATTGGATCATCATTTATTGGACAGATGCACACCCCTAGTTATTATGAATAATAAAATTCGTATGAATCAGTTATAAAATATGAATATATTATTACATATTATTAAATAATAATAAACTGTTAAAAGCATTTAGCATAAAATTATCACCCAATTTTGTGTGTCAGCTTTTCAGTTAAGGGAAGTGCGAAACAACAGGGCTTATACAGACAGAATCAAACATATAACAGCTAATACAAATAACAGGGGAGTGGCTAGACTAACAAGAACATGAACACAAGAAAATAACTAAAACACAAGGCCATTAGAGGGAGGGTCTGACAGTACTGTCAATAGACCTCATTTACACATAATTATACTTAATTTTGGAGTAAAAATAAACAGAAATTCTGAATTATTTTTATAATAGTTAAACTTAGAGGCATGTAAATGGATGGCTTATCACAGACTGGTAGACGCATGCATACAGACACAGATTCAAATGTTAATGTTAATGGATTTTAATATGAAAACTCTGATATTAAAATACACTGGTTTACAAGTCCAGAGGCTGTTTGTGGGAGTGACAGCAGCGACTGCCCATCACACTTTAGCAGGAAATGGCAGAGCCAATCGGTGAGCTTGTCGGCGGTCTAAATGGAAACAGGTTTTCAGATTGAGCGGCTTGGATTTCTGCTTCGTCCTAGTGCATGGTCGCCTCCATTTAATATAGCGTAACATCTCACTCAAGTGAACTGAACGGAAAAGGGGGAGGGCGAGAATAGTTTGTGAATGAAATGCTTCTCAAAATTCGATGTAAGCTCTAGTAAAACAAAATCCCAGACATTTGTGAAATTTTAAGTCTCAAAAAGAGGACATGTCTTGGTGAAAGAGGATGAAAAAAAAGAAAGTTATTACTAAGCCTGTAAAGCTGCTTTGTGACATCAGTTGTAAAAAGCGCTTTATAAATAAAATTTGATTGATTGATTGACGTCTGGTCACACTACCCTATGATTGATTCACTAAAACATGTCAAAACTTAACACTACAGATTAAATGGAAAACCAATGAAAATAATCTATATCACTATTAAGATCTATTCGCCTGATTTTGTGAACATGAGATGATCTATTCTGGTGACAAATCCTTATCTCAGTCACTTAAACACAACAACCGGTCCTTCTGCATCACAAAGACGTCACATGTCCAGCCCTTCAGAGAGACCTGTAACACAAACATCCTCCCATATCCCACACATTGTATTCACAACACTAGAAAAGCTGTAACTCTGAGGTCCACAAGCCCAGACACCCAGATTCTGGCGCCCAACTGCCTGTTTCCAGGACAAACAAAAATCCATGGAGGCAAATAAAACTCTCAAGAAGTCAAAATGAGAGACACCTCAAGACAACCATAGACTCTGTACAACCCTGTACAACACCAGTAAATTAAGAACTGTAAAAAAAAGAAAAGAAAGAAAACACTAGAAAAAAAACACAAGTAGGTGAGCCTGTACTGATTATTAAACTGATTACAATAATTAAATGATCATAAAATAATATTACTGTAATAAATAATAATAATAATAATAATAATAATAATAGTAATAGTAGTCATCATCGTCATTATTACGTTATTTAATATAATATATGTTTATTTATATATAATATTTAATATATATGTTATTTAAAATACCAAACAGTGAAAGCCAATGGCTTCCTTGTTGGAGCCAATTATATGAGACATTAACAGTCAGTGGGTTTTGTGCTTTTATAAAATATTCTAAGCTGAACAGAAGGACCCTCAGACGGCACAAAAATGGCATTTCAAGTCCACCGTGAAAAGCTGAACATTGTTAAAAATGTATTTTGTTGTTCATATTGGTGAGATGATTAGTGGAGCTGAATTTTTACCTCCATCATTATTACAGGGGCTGAAGTATGGATAGAGTTTCTCAGTGAAAGACTGACCAGTGAAAGAGTAGATATGAGCTCTAACATCCACATCATAAAAGGAGACCAGACCCTCCTCATAATTCACAAACACCCCCAACTTCTGGACCTTCTCTTTCAGTGAGAGGGAAACTGCAGGACCAGCACAAGCCTCATACTGATTCTCATTCCTCAACCACACAGTCCAGTATCCATTCTGTGGGTTCAGTGTAATCTGACCCTTCCTGTTAATCGACTCTTTGGCCACTCCTACATCCCAATTTGTCTTCCCCTTGACCTGCACCTCATAGTAAAATCTCCCTGAGGAGAATCCCTCCTTTCCCAGAACACAGCTACATTTTTTAAATCTCTCTGGATTATCAGGAAGATTCTGTTTTGTGTCTCCATATGTCACTTGTTTTCCATCATCAGACAGGATGAGGTGAGGAGAAGCTGTATCAGGATCCAGAGTCACAGCCACTGAGAAAAACACACACAGTGTGTGAAATTAGTATTCAGGTAAGAAATTAACCATCCAGTTTATCAGACTGAAAACCCAATAAAACATATTATGGTGGATATTAATAAGAGTGTGAGTACTGGATGAGTAAAGTGATATGAAAGTGATTAAATAAAATTATATTTAACATAAAATCAAGAAAAGTCTGTACCTGCATACTGCTGCCTCCACTTCAGTTCTGTGGAGAATAAATACAACAAAAATATGTTTATTATAATTAGTAAATCATTCTATTATAATATACAATGGAGGAAATAATTATTTGATCCTTTGCTGATTTGGTAAGTTTGCCCACTGACAAGGATATGAACAGTGTATACTTTTAAGGGTAGTATTATTTAAACAGTGAGAGATAGAATATTGAGTAGAAAATCCAGAAAATTACATTGTATAAAGTATATAAATGTATTTGCATTTTGCAGAGAGAAATAAGTATTTGATCCCTCTAGCAAACATTAAGAGTTCTGGCTCCTACAGACCAGTTAGACGCTCCTAATCAACTCATTACCTGCATTAAAGACAACTGTCTTAAATTGTCACCTGTATAAAAGACACCTGTTCACACTCAATTAATCAATCAGACTCTAAGCTCTCCAACATGGGTAAGACCAAAGAGCTTTCTAACAATATCAGGGACAAGATCATAGACCTGCACAAGGCTGGAATGGGCTACAAAACCATAAGTAAGACACTGGGTGAGAAGGAGACCACTGTTGGTGCCATTGTAAGAAAATAGAAAAAATACAAAATGACTGTCAATCGACCTCAATCTGGGGCTGCATGCAAAATCTCACCTCATAGGGTATCCTTGATCATGAGGAAGATGAGAAATCAGCCTAAAACCACACGGGGGTGAACTTATTAATGATCTTAAGGCATCTGGAACCACAGTCACCGAGAAAACCATTGGTAACACATTATGCCGTAATGGATTAAAATCCTGCAGTGCTCACAAGGTCCCCCTGCTCAAGAAGGCACATGTGCAGGCCCATCTGAAGTTTGCCAATGAACACCTGTATGATTCTGAGAGTGATTTGGAGAAGGTGATGTGGTCAGATGAGACAAAAATTGAGCGTTTGGCATTAACTCAACACGCAGTGTTTGGAGAAAGAAAAATGCTATGACCCAAAGAACACCATCCCCACTGTCAGGCATGGAGGTGGAAACATTATGTTTCTCTGCTAAGGGCACAAGACAACTTCACCGCATCAATGGGACAATGGATGGAGTCATGTACCATAAAATCCTGAGTGACAACCTTCTTCCCTCCACCAGGACATTAAAAATGGGACATGGATGGATCTTCTAGCACAACAATGACCCAAAACATACAGCCAAGGCAACAAAGGAGTGGCTCAAAAAGAAGCACATTAAGGTCATGGAGTGGCCTAGCCAGCATCCAGACCTTAATCCCATAGAAAACTTAAAGAGGGAGCTGAAGGTCCGAGTTGCCAAACGACAGCCTAAAAATCTTAATTATTTAGAGATGATCTGCAAAGTTAAATGGACTAAAATTCCTGCTGACAAGTGTGCAAACCTCATCATCAACTATAAAAAACATCTGAATGCTGTGCTTGCCAAAAAGGGTTTTGCCACCAAGTATTAAGTCTTGTTTGCTAGAGGGATCAAATACTTATTTTTCTCTGCAAAATGCAAATAAATGTATATATTTTATACGGTATAATTTTCTGGATTTTGTTTTTGATATTTTAAAATCTGTAAAACATACATACAGTATAAATCTCATATGTTCACTGATGAGCTCATTTTAAATACATCATCTGACAAAAGAGAAAAAAAACATTTCCTCACCAGATTGTTTAATCGTCTCATTAAGTGTTTCACTGAGTGTCTTCTGAAGATCAGACAGAGTTCTCCTCACAGTCTCTACACTCAGATGAGGGTCAATACTGATGTCAGTCCAGTTGTTGGTGTGTGGAGGTCTGCACACTGATGGGTAAATCTACAGTCCAGCAGGAGAGAGGAGAAATCCCTCAGCATGGACAGTGTTGTTGTGTGATGTGCTGCATTACCATTGAGCAGATAGAGGACACTGACCTGTAGGAGGTGGAGGTGGTCCTCAGTGTGGGAGAGCTGCTCCAGCTCAGTGTTTCTCCTCTTTAGCTCAGTGATTTCCTGCTCCAGCTCTTTAACGAAACCTTTAGCCTGTTTCTCTGCTGCTTTCTGTTTCTCCTCCATCACCTTAATCAGCTCAGTATGACTTCTCTGAATGGAGAGAATCAGAGCAGTGAAGACTTCAACACTGTCTGAAATCTCTTTCTCTGTGTTTTTCTGATGGAAGAAGAGCTTTACACTTTAATTAAACATCTACTGAATGATGATCACATGTGAATAATATGAGTTATACGTTAAATCTGCAGGATGATGCAGTTACAGTTTAAGTCTGTATATTTCACTCACTTTTCTGAGCTCTGCTGAGTGTTTGATCCCTTTTATCTTCTTCTGTCTGTCTTGGATCATCTGCTGCACCTCAGTCTGTGTCTTCTCCAGCTGTGACTGTGGACAGAGAAGAAACATCTGCTTTATTTTCACATTTTAGATGTGAGACTGTTCACTTTGTTTGAATTTATTTGTAGTGTTCCTACACTTTTCTGGATTAATGTTATTCACCTTCTTCTGATTACTCTCCTCCTTTATAGGAACAGTGTTGTGTGTCTTGTGGTCAGTCTCAGTGCAGAACAGACACACATACATCTGATCATCTCTACAGAACAGCTCCAGAGGTCTATCATGGTTCTGGCAGATGTAGTCCTCCAGGTTCTCCACTGGGTCAATTAGCTTGTGTTTCTTGAGTTTTGGTACATTACTATGAGGCCCTAAATGAGACTTACAGAAAGTCACCCCACAGTCCAGACAGGATTTCAGGGCCTTCAGCTTCTCTCCAGTGCAGACATCACAGAGAATCTCAGGTGTATCCAGACCACTTTTCTTCTGGAAGTGATCTACAACCTCTCTCAGTGTTGTATTGATCTTCAGTTCAGGTCTCTTAGTGAATTTCTCTTTACATAGTGGACACTGACAGTGCTCAATGTTGTTCCAGTATTGTGTAAGACAGGTTTTACAGAAGTTGTGTCCACATGGAGTGTAGACTGGATCAGTTAATACATCCAGACATATAGAACACAGGAACTGATCTTCAGACAGGAAAATGCTGGAGTCACGTGCAACTGTGTTTACAGATCATCAAGGAAATGTAGTGTTAGAAACATTAATAATTCTGAGTAAATTATTTTTAAGTCAATGCTAACTATTCACATTGTTGTCTTTACAAGATGTTGTTCATGCACAATGTCGACTGACACTAAAAGTTTGGATACAAGAAGTTATAAGATGGCAAACAAGCTCAAAAACTGACATTTATCTAATGAGTTTGTTCATTATTCTCCAGAATTAAACTCTCACATCACTGACTTTATTCTGCTGCTCAGTTAGTTTTAAGTGTTTATGATTTTACTGAATATGTGAAGACTATATTACTTTTGTATTAAGTCCATGTTTTAATTTTGAACATAAAAAATATATAAATCTAGAAAATAATTACAAATCAGCCATTAAAGTACAGTGGAGTGTGTAAAATATTATCTGTATAACTTACACACATCTGCAGTTTCCACACTCTTCTTTCTTCGTGTTGCTGATTGTGGTGATGAAAATGTTGCCATTTGTTTTGTCTTCACTTGAATTCTTTTCAAAGGAAAAGTCCAGAGTTAAGATAAGTGTGACACCACTCCTTGGTTTAAGAGCAAAGGGGAGCTCTATCTACAAAAGATTCACAAGCACATGTTGAGTGCAAGTACTTTTATTAAATATTTTACTAAAACAATCAATTCCACAATCACTGTCAGTTTAATATAATCTAAAACCTAATTAAAGAATATTAAAATATTAAACTGTAAAGCAGTGGATCAAGTTTAAAAGATATTGTAGTGATGTGGATCCAAACAGTCAGAGGTTCCTAGATGTTACTTCTGATGTGGTGTAGATGGTGAGAGAGTAACATGAGTCCCAGAAAAAGTAAGTGCAAAATAACCTAAGGTCAAATACCTTAGTCTCAACTCTTTCTCTGTAAGTGCTCTGCAATATGTACTTTCACTTCCAACTCCTCTCTTAACTGTTGTTTGGGCCTCCATTTTATAGAGCTTAGCTCCGCCCCCTTTTGGACCAAACCAACTGGTTAATTAAAACAGGGTAGACTTAAAATCAGCTACTCCTTTTAAATTTTACAAAATACACCGTATACATCTTCTTTTTAGTGTTCAAGGATCCCCCTGCTGCTGCATCCACAGTGGAGCATTCCAGGTGTATAAGGAAATGGAGGAAGAGCCGCGCTCTCTTTCTCCTGCCACAGGTAAGTGCCAAGTTCATTGTCTTTTAAGTGTAAGGTAGTGGTTGGTGATGTGTCTGGGCCCCGACATCATCACACACCCACCCCTTAAGCTCCTAGCTCCTCTAAGTCTCTAGACAGGAAGTCCGCCGTTACATTCTGTGAGCCCTTTCTGTATCGGACTACACATCTGTATGGCTGCAGAGATAGGTACCACCGCGTTATCCTGGCATTAGAATCTTTCATCCTCCTCATCCACTGTAAGGCTTTGTGGTCCGTCTCCAGCGTGAACTCCCTTCCTATCAGGTAATATTTTAAAGAGTCCAGTGCCCATTTGATTGCCAGCGCCTATTTCTCAATGGTTGAGTAGTTTTTCTCCCATGGAAACAGTTTCCTGCTGATATAGAGGATCGGCTGCATCTGCCCTCCATTCCCTTGCAGTAACACAGCTCCCAGGCCTACTCCTGAAGCATCTGTTTGCACCGTGAATAGTTTGTCCCAATCCGGGCTCCTTAAAACTGGTGCTGAACATAGCCTTGACCTCAACGTCTCAAAGGCCATGTTGCACTCATCCGTCCATTTCACCTTTTGTGGACTGTCCTTTTTGGTGAGCTCTGTGAGGGGTGCGGCTATGCTGGAGAACTCAGGTATGAATCTCCTATACCATCCTGCTAGACCAAAGAATGATCTCACCCTCCTCTTGGTCATTGGGATGGGAGTGTTCATCACCGCCTCCACTTTGTCCTTATGTGGGCGCAGTACCCCGTTTCCAAGCACGTACCCCAAATAAGAGACCTCAGGCTGTGCAATGCTGCACTTCTCTGGATTGACTGTTAGTCCAGCTTCCTTCAGCCTGACAAACACCTGCCTCAGATGCTCCACATGTTCAGTCCATGTCCTGCTGTGGATGACTGTCATCAATGTATGATGCGGCAAAGTCCTCAGTCCCTCTAAGAACTTTGTCCATCAGTCTCTGGAATGTTGCTGATGCCCCCTGCAGGCTCAACGGCATAACTGTGAACTGGTATAGTCCACCTGGTGTTCTGAATGCTGTCAGTTCCCTTGCTTTTGTGTGCAACGGCACTTGCCAGTATCCCTTGCAGAGGTCAAGAGTGGTGAGGTACTTTGCTGTACCCAGCCATTACACCAACTCGTCCGCACTGGGCATTGGATACGGGTCGAAAGCTGAAACGCTGTTCAACTTTGAAAAATCAATGCAAAACCGTAGTTCTCCATTTTTCTTGGGGACCAGCACTACCCGACTGCACCACTCGCTGGTTGACTGCTCTATTACCCCTGACTTGAGCATGGTCTGCACCTCCTGCTTCAGGGCTGTGATGAGTCTTGCCGGCACTCTGCAGCTGGTCTGCCTTATTGGTTCTATTTTCTTGAGTTTGATGGGGTGTTCTGCTAGGTCTGTGCATCCAGGTGTTTCTTGAAACAGGTGCTCTGGAATGATTTTTCTGAGTTTGGCTTGCTTTTTGGGTGAGAGATGTGAGATGGGTAATGTTGCTGTCTGGTTTTGCATTGTGGGGAGGTATTGTTCTAGGTGCTCTTCTTCATCCACTGCTCTTAGCCACAGCTGTTCTGTTGTAGCCTCTTGTCGATCATGCCACTTTCCTCAGCATGTTTATGTGGAAGGGCTTTGTCCCTTGCTTGTGACCTGGCATGTGCAGCACATATGTGGTCTGCCCCAAGCGTTCCTTCACCTCGTATGGGCCTTGCCACTTTGCTTGAATGCTGCAGTCAGACGTGGGCAGTAGAACAAGCACCTTATCCCCAGGGTTAAGCTCTCTTCTTCTTGAAGAAGCATCATACCACCTCTTTTGGTTGCGTTGTGCGACTTCCATGTTGCTGCGCATCTGCTCCGTCAGCACAAACATTCTTTCCTTCATCTTTTGTGTGTAGGTCAGAACATTCAGCTTTTTCTCCACCTCCTCACCTTCCCAAGCCTCTTTCAGAACATCTAGTGGTCCTCTCACCTCTCGTCCACACAGCAGCTCGAAGGGGGAGAATCCACTAGAAGCTTGTGGCACTTCACGATAAGCAAATAGGAGGTATGGTAGCCATCTGTCCCAATCCGACGCTGACGCTACCACGTGCCGCCTCAACATCTGCTTCAGCGTTGCGTTGAACCTCTCCACTAAACCGTCAGTCTGTGGGTGGTATACAGTAGTCCTGATGCCTTTAATGCCTAAGAGTGCCATCACCTCCTTTACCAGTCTAGATGTAAAGTTTGTCCCTTGGTCTGTAATAATTTCCCTAGGGATACCTACTCTTGAGATGAGCTGAATTAGTGCATTGACCACTTGTCTAGCTTTTATTTTTTTAAGTGGAAATGCCTCTGGGTATTTAGTAGCATAGTCACAGATTACAAGTATGTACCTATTCCCTTGTTGACTTCTGGGCAATGGTCCAACTATGTCTATGGCTATGCGAGAAAATGGAACATCGATTATGAGTAAGTTTATTAATGGTGCTCTTTCTGACTTTTTCTTTGGTGTTGTTAACTGGCATTCTGGGCATGATTTACAGAACTGTATGACCTCCTTATATACACCTGGCCAAAAAAATCTACGTGTAATATGTTTAATGGTTTTGTCCTGGCCTAAGTGTCCTCCCCAAGCACTGATGTGGGCTAGTTTTAGTATCTCTGTTCTAAGAGTTTTAGGGATGACAAGACATTTCTGGCTGTCTTTAACTTTATAAAGCCTACCAGCTTCTACTATAAAGTCTCTCCCTCCCACGCCCTGCTGTTTCTGACTGATAGCTGTTTCAAACAGGTTGTTAAGAGTTTCATCTCTGCTTTGTGCCTCACCTATATCTGCTGGCATTTTAAACCCCTCTAACTCTGGTTCTACTACATTGTCAATTATTTTGGTCCCTTTTACCTTTTCACGCCTTGTCTTCTTTCTAGATTTGTGTGCCTTAGGTTGTTCTGCAAAGGGCAACTGATCTAACAAGTCCTTATTATCTAAATTTTCTTTTAGCTTAGCTTGGGCTCTAGTGGTTACACAAACTTCTGCAGATGTACTAACCTCACTCAGCAAGTCTATTAAAACTGGAACATCTCTGCCTAAAATCACCTCATATGGGCTATTTTCAACAACCCCCACTTACAGTCTGTATATATGTCCCTTAATTACTACATCCACCTCAGCTAAAGGGTACACTTTTTCATCCCAGTGAATGCATTTAGAATGCATGTATTCAGTGCATCCTCTTTGCAACCTGTTTTCCTAGGTAAGTAGCATAGTTTGCTAAAGCTATTGCCCATTTGTGGGCAGTGACTGCTTTTATGCCCTTTGTTACCACAATTAAAACACTTAATGGTACTGGCAATATGCTGCTCGCTGCTATTTACCCTACTACCACTACTGTTTTTATTTTTGGCCCTTAAAGGTTTGTCACCATATGGATAACGTTTGGCACAGGCATCAAGACTATTTCCATACCTGCCAACAGACCTACCTGGCTGGAATGTGGAATGACTGCTTCTGCCTGGGTCCTCATGGAATGTCTTCTCAGACTGCCTTGCCACAATGAACGCCTCCACCAGCTCCACTGCTCTGGAAGTTGACTCTGGACTGCACTCAATAATCCAGCTCCTTAGCTCAGGGCTCATCAGCTTTAGGAACTGCTCAAGGATGATGGTGTCCCCAATTTCCTCCTTTGTTTTGAGATCGGGTCTCACCCATTTTGTGTACAAGTTCCTTAATCTGTTGTACAGTTCTTTGGGAGTTTCACTGGGTTTGGGACTGGTTGCTCTGAAATGTTGTCTGTACGTTTCACTGTTGATTTCGTACTTCTTTAATATTGCCTTCTTGACTTTCTCATAGTTACCAATGTCATTAGTGTCCATGTTGATGTAAGCTTCCCTTGCCTTGCCCTCTAGTGCTGGAATGAGGTGGATCACCCAGTCGTCGCGTGGCCAGCCTGCTGTCTGTGCTATCCTTTCGAACATGGTCAGGTAATGCTCAACATCACTTTCTTTTAGATCTGGTAGTCTGGGAGTTGGTCTTGGAATCAAACAAACCGGTATGGAGTAACTTGGCTGTGGATTGTTCTTGATTCACTGCTGTGTCTTAGGATCTGTGATGGCTGCCTTTCACCAGCCGCTTGACTATTGGCCTGTGTGGCCTGCTGTAGCAGCATGAATTGGTGCTGCAAAGATCGCCACCTCTGTTCTTGCCTTAGTGAATCTTTCTGCCAGGCTTCGTCTCTCTGCTGCTGCTGAAACATGAACATCTGGAGGGTTGCCGCTAGCTGTTCAATGCTCGTCTGTGATGCACTGTTTCGCTCTCTTGCAGACTCTCCTTGGTGAATCACTGCGCCACCGACTGCACCACCTGATTCATCTGCATCGAGTCTTTGTTCAAACTCACGATTCATTTTCAGTGACTCTTTGAGCTTCCTCTGTCCTAGGACTTTTATTTTGACACGTCCACCACTGTGTTGCCAGGGCTTGCTTCACTTCCTGGTTCTCTGTTGTCTCACCTCAGCATAGAGTTCATAGCCACAGTTCACTTTAAAACCGGTGCCACCATGTGTGGTAATGTGGATCTGAACAGTTAGAGGATCCTAGATGTTATTTCCAGTGTTGGGAACATTACTTAAAAAAATTAATTAGTTATAGTTACTCACAACTTGATAAAAAAAGTAACTTAGTTAGTAACTGAATTACTCTATAATAAAAGTAACTCGTTACCAGGGAAAGTAACTATTTGCATTACAGTTAAAAAAGTT
>BRDA01031991.1:1837-21529 GCA_036984385.1 Crenuchus spilurus | reverse complement strand
CTGTTCTCCTGCGAGTGGCCCGGATATGAACCAGGCTAGTGCCTGTGGCCATGTTTTCATTCAAATGTTGTAACTAAACCTTTAAAATAACGGCAGGAAATCTATAAACACACACACACACACACGTCTCTTTAAACTGGTGTATAAACACACAACTTATGCCATCAAACTCTGCCTCTCTACTACAGATCTGCTCCCATCAGAGCGTGCATGTCTAATTACCGCCTGTTGTGAGGTGATTTAATGCTTTTCTCAAAGGTTTGACACCGCTGAGCCCTGCCACGGCAGTTTTCCCCCAAACATGTCTTTCAGTCTGTTTTACAGCAGCCTCTCTCCCTTCAGCTGTCCTCCATTCACACTTCAGCCCAGCCTCATTTCATGCTGCATCTGGCAGGGAGATACGAGAGCCTGAATGAGTGAATTATGAGACATAGTAACAGCTTTCCCACATCTGCTCTTTCACTGGAGATGTGCGCCGGCATGTGTGGAGTGACAGGCTGCTTTATGCAGGCAGCAGCTCGTGTTTCAGCGTGGCCGCCGGCCCAGAGTCAGCGTGGGACTGCTAATCAACATCCTCCAGAACAGATCTGGAAACAGCAGCGGTGCTGAGCCACTCCTGGACCAGCCAGTCAGTCAGTCTTCTCTGCTGGAGGCAGGGTGACGTCAGGGTCCCAACGCGCAGGCTAATACTGCCATCTACTGGTTACTGAGTGTCAGAAAGGCTTTAATGAACTTTTTTTTCTTCTAGAAGTACCTGATCAGACACACACTGTCTAAAGATTACTAATGTAGACATATACAGGGTTTAGACAATGAAGCTGAAACAGCTGGTTTTAGACCACAATAATTGATTAGTAGGTGTAGGGCCTCCTTTTGCAGCCAATACAGGGTCAATTAGTCTTGGGAATGACATATACAAGTCCTGCACAGTGGTCAGAGGGATGTTAAGCCATTCTTCTTGCAGGATAGTGGTCAGGTCACTACGTGATGCTGGTGGAGGAAACCGTTTCCTGACTCGCTCCTCCAAAACACCCCAAAGTGGCTCAATAATATTTAGACACAAAGACTTGCTGTCTTGGTCACAGATGCGCCAGCAAGACGTGCAGCAACAATTTGTCCTCTTTTGAACTCTGGTATGTCACCATAATGTTGTGTGCATTGTAATATACTATATAACTGTGCTCTTACCTGCTAACTGAACCTTCACACTCTGCTCTTACTGGTGCAATGTGACATTAATGAACCACCAGACTGGTCCAGTTTAGCCATCAAACCTCCCACACTAACATGACAGTGTTTCACTTTCATTGTCTAACCCCTGTAGTTATCTATGCAGGTGGACAAAAGTGCATTGCATTAACAAAATTAACATTTTGTCCACAATTTCGGGGGCCCCCGAGCGCCTCAGGATGCTAAGACGCCGACACTATGATCTGTTTACCATCAACAGCCGGGGCCCAAGAGAACAAAAATTGGCAGTGCTCTCTCTGGGCGGGTAGATGGAGCGCTCTCTCTCCTTATCACTCACACATTACAATGTCCGCTGGCTCAGACCGTCTGATTGGTCCATTCAGAGCTGGGAATCCTGCGCTTTCCTCCGAGCATGTTGGCTCCCCAGTGACGGTGTATCAGCGGTAGTTAGAAAAGAGGCGGTGGCTGCATCACACACAGCGGAAGAGGCTTGTGCTTGTCTTCACCCTCCTAGAGTCAGGGACAGTGTAAAGTGATGGGGAGAGTCCTAAAGGATGGGATGGGCTAATTGGCTACTACTACACTGGAAAAGGGATAAAAATGGGCAAAAATAAATCAAATCTAATCTAATTCAGATTGAAAACAAAAGCATTGCTAAAGACCTTGTACGTCAATCCAAACTGTCTGCTTAAGAGTGTCCGTCACCTTAAGAGCACAATATGGTAGAAAAAGAATCAAAGGGTAACTGCGAAAGACCTACAGACTGTACAAAACCACTGTTTGTGTGCTCTATTAGAAAACACAACACCAGGCCAGAATGGTCTCGTTCGTTTGCGCTGGTTTGTGCTATTAAAATAAACATTTGTGCTATTTTAATTCGCAAGTTATGGGCTAAACTAAAGCAATAAGCCAGAAGAGGCCTGTGTTACTGTGACTATCACAGGGAAGGGTGTTTTAGGCACAACGTGAAACGTCTACAAGACGGCGGTCAACATAAAATATGATAAAACACACCAATGTTTAATTCACAAATAAATGTATTCTGTTAATCATTTACAATAAACTTCTTCTGCTAGTCGATATATAATACACAAACAGTTAACACTGTTGCCAGGCAACATGAGGGCGAATATCAATCTACAGCATCTGGTAACCTCACAGCGCATTAATACATAATTCAGATGTTGTGATGAGGTCGGAGAAGCTCAGCCAATCAGATTTTAGGACAAACTATCTGTTTTATAAAAGTATTTTTTAACCATCATCAGGTCATATAAAACAATATCTCTAAAATAAATATATATAAAAATAAATGTTTGTGTTTTATTTTTCCCTTAATAGTTCTGCATTAACGGAAGCTAACTTTAACATTAAAAGCTGTTGATTGGTAATAGTTGTGCTATTTTAACATATATTGTGCTATTTATATATTTTAATAAATGTTTCTTTTAATGGTACAAACCAGCAAAAACGCAGCACAAATGAACTCGATCATTTTGGTGCGATTTGGCCTCGTAATGGAAATAAAGCATGTGTGCAATAAATATTAGTGAAACACTTGCAAGCTGAAAACTCATCGTGCAAATTTGCAGCTTCAGGAAACATCTGATGGAGGCGACAAAGGGATGTCCACTCAACGTGCTCAATAAAAGCCTTGAACAGTACAACTGTAAGTGTTATTAGTTTAGTTAGACTGCGTTTGTACATAATTGTGACTTAGATAATGATCAGACCTCATTATTACAACACAGACATTCAGTGCAGGCAGCATTACCACAGCAACATCCTCGCGCTCCAGCTGGATGTGAGTCCGCTGCTCCACAACCTCATCGTACTTCATCTGCACAGACCGCAGCTCTCTCTTCAACTCTTCTGTGTCACACACAATATCCTCCTGATGGAAATAATGACAAGGAGCATCATTTAAAACCCAGCCAGGGTCCTTAAATCAAGATCAGCCTGTTTGTTTGAGCACCAGCATGGTTGTAAGGGCAGTTCTACACAAACTAGACCACTGGAGACATATATATTACATTTATAAGAGTACATGTACATTAACTCTTAAAGTTTAATACTACTCTCGAGTTTCACAGTCACTGCTGACTGCTTTTTATTACCAGAGCAGCTGAGATAAAGGACAGGCATGTCCAGTGTGGTTTATAATGGTGGGAAAATGACAAAAATATCAACACTGAGGTTTTTACATGATACATTATATATAAATCATAATGCTAGTGCAACAGGAAAAAGTAGTGCCAAATAAATAAAATAAATACTTTACTGACTTTCTATAACTTTTTGTATTTTTTTTAAATAATACTTTTTGTAAACATAAATAAATAAATAAATAATTTACTGACTTTCTATAGCTTTTTGTATTTTTTTTAAATAATACTTTTTGTAAACATAAATAAATAAATAAATAAATACTTTACTGACTTTCTAACTTTTTTGTATTTTTTTTTAATAATACTTTTTGTAAACATAAACAAATAAATAAATATACTGACTTTCTATAACTTTTTTGTAATTTTTTAAATAATACTTTTTGTAAACATAAATAAATAAATCAATAAATAAAAAGCTGACTGCCTTGTATTTTAAAATTTTTTATATATTTTTTGTAAATATTTACACTAAATAAGTGTACATTATATACATTTAAATGAATAAATAATTATATTTATAATGGTGGAGTAGGTGAAAAAAAAAGCAAACAATTGTAAAAAAATGAATAAATCCAATGAGATAATGACGTAATGGGTCTCATCAGCCACTTGTAACTATGCTATTGTTACTGTTGTGGTTCTTGTTTGCTGCCATGCTATTGGTTTAAATGTTTATTACCGATATTTTCTTTAAACGTATAACATAAATAAACAAAAATAAATAAATAAACAAATTCACACGTAAAAACACTTAAAAAACAAAAAGCTAAATATTACTTTTATTTTAAGCTGTTAAAATATTACTCAGAAGGCAGCGTACTGAAGAACTCTGTGTGCGGTCACTCCTGGTTCTGTTTAGGAACTTTTTTTTCAGTCTACTTGCCAGAACACATTATAGACATCTTTGAACATTTAGTCCAGCTTTAGAGATTCGTATGAAACAGTTAAATCTCATGATTTACTATTACATGAGTGAATTTCCCCGTTTCCTGGAGTGCGAGTAATGATGAGCAAACGGTGGCACAGGTCTCAGGATTAGTAGTTTGGACTATTAAGAGCTGAATATTTGGACCATTGATTTTTTTCTACTGTTATTGTGTAAATCCCACTAACAACAAAGTGCATTAGAGAAGGAGAAAAGTGGTGACATGTGTAATGAAGTTTGGCCTGAAACCTGCAGTCAAGCCCCAGTCTGAGTGCTGTACCTTCTCTCTGCGCAGCCTCTGTATGACGGCCTCTAGACTGGAGTCTGCAGGGCAGCTGATGCTGAGGGAGGTGGAAGAACTCGGCTTGGTCCCAAATCTCTCCTCAAGTTCAATGATCTGAGCCTCCAGGGACTCATTCTCCTCCTCCAGACAACGGGCCTCATATACACACACACACACACAGAATATGAAGCTATTAGCTACTAATACTAATATAAGCTACCGTGTTAGTAGTGTTTTGTATTTGTACAGCATTTTGTGTTTATTTGTAAATAGTCTGGTATTTGCAGAGGACATTTTGTTCATCTACGTAGTTTTGGCACTAAATTAGCTTAGGGACTTTTCTAAATTATGGGCAGGTGGGGCCCGGCTCCACCAGATGTCGCTGTGGAGCAGAGTGTCACAATCAATCATTTTGTTTGCATTTATTTTATTGAAATATAATTTTCTAACATTGTTGTGTATTTGACTTGGCAGAAGCTCCCAATACATGTAAAATATTCCCATACGTGTTGTGTAAGGTCAGTACTTTCAGCAGTCTTCATTTAGTTAGTGTGTATGGGGCCGGTCCATCAGAGTCTGTGTAAGCAACAGAGCAGTAGAAAACACTGTGCACATGAGAGCAGCCAATTAAAAACGAAAGATCTGCATAAGTGAGCTTATGTGAATATCATTTATGTATCAGCGTTGCTACGCAGCTTGCCACTCAAAAACATCACAGTAACGGTTAGCCGCTGCTAGCGAGGTAATATGACGTCTTGTCGACAATTTTATCAAAGTGAACAGTTAGATACACACAGACAGTCATACCTCAGTAAAAGCTTTATTTCCTTTATTCATGACTAGAATGGATTGTATTTAAGTTCATTTGGTCACAATAACCAAAGTAAAGGCCACGGAATACCACCGCTAAGTAAGTCTCCCAACAAGAGATGCATCTCACAGCAGGGGTGCCGAATTCGGCACAACACCGGATTATGATTTTTGGAATTTCATTGATGAGGTGCATTTGTGGTTGAATTAATTGAGGTTTGTGTGTAATTTCACTGACGAGTGGGATGCTGCCCACAATTTACTGTGCCTCACCTGACTTTCTATTCTAGATACACCATTAAATTAGCTCGTAAGAATGACTCACTGAGTCAGTATGAAACTGATTTAAGAAGCAGATGCACTGATATATCATTGATGCACTATATGAACAAAAGTATTGGGACACCTGCTCATCCATTGTTCTGTCTGACATCAGAAACATTAAAGAGTTTATTCTGCTTTTGATGTTACTGTCTCTGCTGTCCAGGGAAGACTTTTGGAGCACTGCTGTGAGGATTTGACTGCATTCATCCACAAGAGCTTTAGTGAGGTCAGAACATTAGATGATGATGATCCCACCTCATCCCAAAAGTACACCTTTAAAAGAGATGGTTCTTCAAGGGTTCTTTAGTGAATAAAATGGTTCTATATAGATGAAAGGGTTCTTCAGACTGAGGAGGAATGTGTTGTAGATGGTTCTATACAGAACCCTTCTAAAAATGTCTCTATATAGCACCAAAAAAGGATTCTGCTATCGTTACGATGTCAAGCTTGTAATAATAGAGGAATCAAATATTCTGAATGGAGCATCATCATTCCAGAGAACAGTTCCACCCCTCCACAGCTTTATGCCCCTTTACCTGGCATTAGACTTGGTGCCAATAGGGTCATGTTTATCTGCTCCTGGGAGTCACATTCTATTGGCAGTACTTCTCTACAGCGACTAGACATAGTGTGCAACTTATTCATTAGAAGGGGTGTCCACAAACATTTGGACATGTAGTGTATATGAGTTACTGTGCACTTATTCAGAGGAGATGATAATGACAGAAATAAGATCGTCAGGCCCGGTTCTCTGACTGAAAGAACAGCTTTGTGCTACATGTAGAGAATTTAATATCTCAACAATTCTGCACCCATCCTCAAACTGCTGCCTCTCCTAGTCTCACCACATCGATAAGGACGGCCAGGCGGTCGTTGAGGGTGGCGATTATGGAGCGCTCTTGAGCAAATCGTGCCACTCCCTCCCTGTTCAGAGCACGAGCTGAAGCAAAGTCCGGCTCAGGAGACTCCGTCACCGACACACCACCCCTACCAAATACAACCGTCATCAGTTTTATATGTCACAGCTGTTTTACAGTCACAAACATAACAGCTAAATAATCGCATCATCCTGACATGAAAAATGTAATTCAACAAACCTTTCTGTGTTTTATTGTTGGTATGTAATTATTAGAATATTTCATATAGAAGTAAATGATTACATCTACTGCTGGCAATCAGCACCCACCTATAGATACCTCTGCCAACCTTGGACCCTCATCATTACCCACCACCATCAATTACACCGACATAAAAATAGACTCCTGAAGTGATCAGATTGATGCTTCCAGGCTGATGCACTTTTATTTTGACCCTAGATGGATGCAGTTATCACTATTATCACTATCATTATTGTTTGACACTACAGCACAATGTCAGACTTATCTGATGATGTACATTTCTCTCAGTAGTGTCAGTAGTTTCTTCCTCCAGCCTCGAGGGAGTTTTCCCTTGTCACTGTCGCCTTTGGCTTACTCGCATCTGGTTTTGGGTTTTGATTCAAATTGTCGGATGCTAATTATGTAAAGCTGCTTTGTGTCAACATCCATTGTAAAAAGCGCTTTATACATTTGTATTGACCATTCAGAGCAATATTAAAACAAAAAGGCCTAAAATGTGTCACTTTATGTGTAAAGAATAAAAAATATTTGACACTTTAGCTTCTGAATTAAATGATGAACACAAATGAACACATTTTGGAGATGTACTAGTACACGTGATGCCTTTCTTTGTCTAATAAATGAATGATGCACTAGTCTATTTTCATTTCAAGGGAAGTTTGGGGGACAAGGGCAAAATGGGCATGAGGGAATAACAAATCAGTGAAATGAGAAATTACAACTGAATACATTCATACAAACAGTGAGATTGTCCATTATTGGATTGTGATGTGTGTGTGAGGTTATAAGTCTGAATGTCATTGACTGGGATGATGCTAACTTGTGGACTGGCTCCAGGATGTTTAGTCTTGTGATTTTACTGCAGAGCTATTGTCACAGGTGTCCAGTACCAGCTTGAACGAGTATTATTAATGGATTCTGATACTCTCCATAGATATATAGTCCACTTCTAAAAATTTGAATATGGTGGAAAAGTTCAACTGTGCTCCTAATTTAACGCAAAAATGTAGTCATATTTTATATTAATTACACATAAAGTCATATATTTAAAGCCTTTTTTGTTAAATGTTAATCAGAATAACTTATTAAATAGCTAATTAAAATCAGAAATTCTGACTCTCAAATGATTAGAATATATTTGAATAATTATTTGAATTAATTACTATTCAATCATCATCAACATCAAAACAGAAGAAGTTGAAATGTCACTTAAAGAATATAAAATACTCTGTATTTTATATATAAAGTACTTAGTATTTAATAGCCAAATAAGTGTAACTGATTAAATGATTATTTAATGCACATGTAAATAAAATAAACAAAAAACAAAGACAGTGGATTACCGCTCAAACCAGCGCTCTTGCTGTTAGTGCCTCTGTAGTAACCTCTGCTACATAGCTACTTCCTGCAGTATGACCTTTGGTGCCCAAATACAATCACTACTTTAATCTGCTTTTTGACCCATTTTACACACATTCACTGCACTGCACCTTTTCTCAATCTATGAATCCCATCACACATCCTGCAGGTATTTATAGCCTGATCATCCACATGCAGCACCATCTGTAAGAGCCTGAAGTTGCCATTTTTTTGTACAGGGAGCTTATGAATATGATTTCTTTAAATCACATCCTCCTCTGAAGTCATTAGCTATGTTGTTTCACAGGCACTGACCTGACAGAAGATCGCAGGATCTGGGCTCCACAGCGCTGACTGAACATGGCAGCCTGGCACCTCTGCTCTTCTTCAAACAGCCTGCGGTATGAGGACACTCTCAACATGGCCATGCCTACTCCAGGGCAGTCCAACAGTGGGCGAAAAGGTGTCTGCAGCTTTAGCCTGAGGACTTTATACACTGCAGGGCTGAGAATTTCACACACATACGAAGGATCTCTCACAGAACACTGGACAGACTAACTATAGGAACAGTGTCAGCAGCAAAATGTTTCACACAGACCAGAAACGATGTAACCACAGGCACAGTACAATTACAGAGCATCAGTTTAGCTACATCCTTTATGAATAAGAAGAAAACAACCTTAATGTGATAGTAAATATTTAAACTAGGGCTGTCAAACAATATATTTTATCGCGATTAATCTCAAAATTTCATCGTTAATTGCGATTAATCGCTTTTTTGTTAAATGGACAATTTTGAAGAGAGGCTGGTGGCAGAAATAAGGTGATATAGGCACCTTTATGAGGGAACTGCATTTTTAATTAATGCATTTCTACTTAAGACTTTGTACACACTTGCCTTAAAGAACATTTTATATGTTAATACAACAGAACCTTGACTTATGAGTTTAATTTGTTCTGTGATGGTGCTCATAACTTAATCTGCTCGTATATCAAATTACATTTCCCCATTAAAACCACACCAACATTTATTACGTGTTTTTAAATAAGAAAAATGTTCTTTATAAAAAAAAATATGTATAAAAATAATACATAATATAAGAGAATGTAAGAGATAAACTGGTTTATTAAGTGTATTTACATTAAAGATCAGATGATCTTTTTCAGTGACTTTTGCCTTTTTCTCCACTTTCCTCACTTTCACTTGCAGAGTGTTTCAATAAAATTCTGTCCAAAGAGTTTAGTTTATTCTTCCATTTCAAAATCTTTAAAAAATGAGTGAGACACTTGTTTACACAGCGCAGCACCACCTGTTCTTCTCTACAGGGTCAGCAGTGGTCTCTGCACTCACTTACTCTTGCTAGTGACTCCTAGTGGTGGGTGGTGGAAGCTCACTCGTAACTCAGATCTTGGCAACATAAAGCAAAAAAACTACGGAGTGACAGCTCAAATCTCAGTAAATTCATAAGTTGGGTCACTCGTAAGTCAAGGTTCCACTGTATATGAAATAGTACTTAAAGCAGCAGAAATGCTCAGTAAGTCTAAAAATAAATCTCCCCAAAAAACAGAAGTCAGGAAATGTGTGTTTGTCTTTACTCCTCTACTGTACTCTTAATGATGCCGCATGGTCAAGTCTCAACATGAACTACGGATGACTCACAGGGCCAAATAGAATTTGCATTAATGGCACCTTTCTTTAATCACATTAATGCACTATTATCACGTTAACTTAGGCAGCCCTATTTTAAACAGAAATGTATTACCTTTAAGATACAATCTGCACTGTTTTGAAGTGTGTGATGCAAATGAATTCAAAATCCTCAGAGTTAAGATTTCATATATTTTATTTCCATTAAATAAGTTAAAAGTACCAAAAAAAAAAAAGAAAAAAAGAAGAGAAAACATGACGGATGTGCAAGTGTGTCCATTGCATATGTTCCAGACAATCGTAGAACATTAAAGAAGGTACAGGACAACAGAAGTTAGTAAACCTTTATTTAGACAGAGTGTGGACTGGGAACGGTGGCCTCACAGAACCAAAAATGCTTCGGATTGGGATCTCGGCTGAACAATGGAGCTCATTCCTTCCAGAGACGTCACTCACTGGCAATGCTGAGTAATATGCTTGGAGTAAATCAGCAGTCGCCTGCCAGGCCCTTTTCAGGAATCTACTTACGGCCTCTGTCTTAGAGGAAGTTACAGAACAAACGGGCTGGTTCAGCGGGTGACTAAACTTAACCGCAGACACCAGCTTGTAAAAATGGCAAGACTGTTAATTGGTCAGACAGCAGAGGTCAGCAGGGCTGATCCTGAGGCAGTTTTGAGTTGGTCGGTCCAGTGGCAGAAGGCTGTGGTAACAGGATATGATGTGGAGAGTCTTCAATGCATTTTGAACCTGAACGAAGAATGTGCTGAGGAGAGCTTTTTCTCGTCTATATCTCTGCCAAAACAAACTTCTTTTTTAAGATTCTGAGGGAGTTTTTCACTAAACGCTGGAAACAACAGCTGATTTAGCATCACTCAAGCCTGAGGAGGGACTAGCTGTTTGTCCTGATGTTATCAGCAACAGCTTTCCAGTTAGAACGTAGAATATTCACTCACCGGTTCCTGTTTAAATACTACTGACATTAATACTTGAGAACAAGCTGTGCATCATGGGACAGGCTTGCATACTACCATCTTACCACACAAAGACGTTTAAGCTGTGACACAAACTCACAAAGGAACCAATGACACAAAGTGTCGTCTTGGCTTTACATTACCTGGGCTTGGGTCAGTAAAACCCTTAATGGGTTTTACATCAATGACATCATTATATGCACTATAATGCACTAATACACACTGGAGCTTCTCTGAAGGGGTAGCTTATGCCGATTAGTGTACTATATGTCTTATTCATGCAATGCAGCTCCAAACTGCCTGTTAGCACCATCCCGTGTTGTTAAGGGAGCTAAAAAAAAACGAAACCTGGAAGTCCCCTTAAGGAGTTATCTGATGAGTGCGCAGCTTCCATAGCTGCACACACTAATAATGCACACATAGACAGACAGGACGTTAACACACAAGACAGTACATTAAAACATCCAGCAGGTACAGGACTACACGTGAAGTATGCCACTTTCTGGAAAGTCGCGGAGTAAACCAATGCAAACACGTCGAGTTCATTCGGACACATCCCACGTTACGGAATTGTAAAGACATCAAGGCTCACCGTCATGATGCTTCAAGGAATACGTCAGCGTTTTTTAGCCTCTTTATCTGCAGCATCTCTATTCGAGTCGGTGTTTAAAGTTAAGACAAATACATCAAACGCTGCGATAAGACAGGCTGAAAAACCCTGCGGTATTCCTCCAACAGCTCACTGCTCACAGGCTAAACCAGGAAGGTCTCAAAAAGATAAGATACAGAGAATGACACGAGCAGGACACGAAAATATATAAATAACCATTTGTACACTATAACAGACGCACGCTACCATGACTCAGGTACACCATCGCAGACAGCTCTCCTCCAAAAGGTAACAATCGAAAATCAAAATGCCATCCCACCCGCTGGCAGCCCACTGTGTAGAACAACTTGTCTACGGGTACGTGGTCACCTCTTGCACGGCTGGGAGCAGGAGACAGAATTAAAGGTGCCTCGAGCTACTGTTTATGTGAAGAAAGAGCTTTTTCGCTGCTATTGTTTAGTGTAAAAGTCATTGTTGGTGTACAAGTGCATCTGAACACACACACACACACACACACACACACACACACACCTCAACAGTTTTTGGTTTTGGCATTGAAACATCCCAAACATTCCACCAGAGGTCAAAAAGTGCGTTTCCAGGCCAGGCTAACTATCATCTCCCGGAGCCACACCAGTCTGAGCTGAACCTGCTTCAAGCTCAGGAGATGAACATTAGGCCAGCGGGCAGTGTCTGTGCAAAAAGAGGCTGTCGTCCTGATATCCCAAAACATCATCAGCCATCGTAGTGCAGGGTGGGCCTAATGATGTCTACGAAGCTAAACCACTCACACACACACTCACACACACCTAAACTCTCTGGTATCCACCGATGCCTGGAGGGATGTATGATCCGTGATCTCTGTATGGCTCCTCAGTCCTCATCACTGCCAATTAGGAATCCCAGAATGAAGTCATTGGCTCGCTGTCGATCATGTGATGTCTGCCTGCCAATCAGGTTTGGGGGCGGTCGGATGAGGAGACTCGCAAAGAGGGTAGCTGGGCACGGACAACAGCAGAGGAGACAACGTTTGTAAAGGTCACTACATAGTTGGCACGTTTGTTGTTACTGTACATAAACTCAAGGGTGAGCTGGTCACTGACCTAGGAGGTTAGCGGTGAGGTTGTTGTCAATTGAGTGCTTCAGCAGTTCTCTCAGGAAAGCCATCAAGTAGCGAAACACATTCCGGTGAGCTCGGGGGAGCTGAGATATTAACTGTTGAAGAGAAACAGTAACATTAAGGGCATTTTACATTAAACGTAAAACTACACATCTGGGCAGGAAGTGGTATTTCTTTCCAACACTGAGATTCTATAAACACAAATACAGTGTACAGTGAACCCCCCCTGCCTATCTGCGGTTCAGCATTCGCGGATTCACCTATTCGTGGAATTTTCTCTAGAACATATCTAGTTGTTATTCGCAGAAAATTCACAAATTCGCGGTTTGTTCTGTAGGACATATGTACTGTACAACAGTTATGTACGTGCATGCTCCAATACTCAAATGCTATTGGCTGGCGTTCAGATGGCCGTACAAGGCCAGCTCTCATTGGCTGATCCGCACACCACACAGCCACTTTTGTGGGAGCCGTAGACCTGACTAGTTTTGCTTTTCTTTTACCCCTAAATGCCCAGCTTCTTCTCAGGCTTCCAGCACAAAGTGTAAGTGGCTCTCAGAGAGCGAGAGAGAGAGAGCGAGAGAAAGAGAGCGAGAGCAAGAGAAAGAGGAAGCAGGAGAAAGAGAGAGCGAGAGAAAGAGAGCAAGGGGGCGAGAGAAAGAGAGAGAGCGAGAGAGAGAGAGAGAGAGAGAAAGAGCGAGACAGAGAGCAAGAGAAAGTGAGAGAAAGAGAGTGAGCGAGAGCGAGAAAAAGAGAGCAAGAGCGAGAGAAAGAAAGAGCGAGAGAAAGAAAGAGAGAACGAGAATGAGAGCGCGAGAGAGAAAGAGAGCAAGAGAGAGCGAGAGAGCAAGAGAGAGCAAGAAAGAGAGAGCGAGAGAGAGAGAGAAAACTTTATTTTCTATGTCTTTACAAGTGTTTCTGAAGTGTTAAGGATGCACTTTTAGGTTCTGGTCCCTTACCCCCGCGAATACTGTACTTACTGTTTACTGTATCACAACAGTTGATCTTTTTTCACCAAGCTGCTTGGCAATTGCCCCGTAGCCCTTTCCAGCCTTGAGAAGGTTTACAATCTTGTCTCTGGTGTCTTTGGACAGCTCTTTGGTCTTAGCCATGTTAGTAGTTGGAGTCTTACTGATTGTGTGGGGTGGGCAGGTGTCTTTATGCAGCTAACGACCTCAAATAGGTGCTTCTAATTTAGAATAATAAGTGGAGTGGAGGTGGACTTTTTAGAGGCCGACTAACAGGTCTTTGAGGGCCAGAATGTTTGCTGATTGGCAGGTGTTCAAATACTTATTTGCAGCAGTAACACACAAATAAATGATTAAAAAATCATACATTGTGATTTCTGGATGTTTTCTTTTAGATGATGTCTCTCACAGTGGACATGCACCTAAGATGAACATTTCAGACCCCTCCATGATTTCTAAGTGGGAGAACTTGCAAATTTTCCTCACTGTATAAGCTGCACACAGACGACTTTTCATTGTGTCAAAGTGTCATTTTGTCAGTGTTGTCCCATGAAAAGATAAACTTAAATATCTGCAGAAATGTGAGGGGTGTACTCACTTTTGTGATACACTGTATATTGCATTTGTTGTATTGATCACATGATGCTTAGTTCCACTAATCAATACCTCATTAAATTAAATCCGGTGCTGCTGAAGGACATTATTACATAATAGAGTTCACCAATACAACCCAAACCTGTGTTCTGTTATCTGTGAATTAAGATTTCACTTCCTAAAAACAAAAAAAATAGTAACTTTTTATACAATTTATGCTAATTTTGCATAGCACTGTATGCATGTAATATAATCAGTGAGCATGTTGGTAAGTCTACTCTATAGTGTGATGGTACCTGTTTACACAGCCGACTGTCATGTGAGCCTTCAAGACAGCGTTGGTAAAGCTCATAACACACCACTGGTTCTGGCAGAGCCTCCAAGAAGATCAGCAGCGCCTCAGCCACGGAGTGATTAGAGCCAGCTGACACACAGTTAAGGAGTAAACACACACACACAGTCGTAGAACTAAAGAAGAACCATGGAGATACTGAACAGAACCGAAGAATGCAGGACAAACTGGGCTGAGAGGACGTCCATGCTAATATGAAGATAGGCTGAGAGAGAAAATCAGGAAAAAAGAAAAGGAGGAGACAGATGGAGTTCACGTCCTATTACAGTAAAGTGTCCAAAAACACTCAGTCTAAGAGGAGCCAGGTCTCAGAGTGCTGAGCTGAGTTATGTGGGAGAGCACAGTTTAGGCACAGCACTTAAGATAAGCAAGGCCATTCAGTCGAGAAGCTGGCAGAGACTGGCATTGTATTTCAACAGGGAGAAAAATCCGTGGGTGTTGTTCCCAAACTTACAGTGCGTACAATGATCATATCTACTTCAAAAAAGATTTCTAATAATTATTACTATTATTGTTAATAATAACAACAATAACAATAACAATAATAATAATAAACAATAACAATATCATTATTGTTAATAATAATAATAATAATAAACAATAACAATATTATTATTATTATTAATAATAATATTATTGTCAATAATAATAATAACAACAATAACTATTATTATTATTATTGTTAATAATAATAATAATAATAATAATAACAATAATATTATTGTTAATAATAATAATAACAATAATAAACAATAACAATATTATTATTAGTTAATAATAATAATAATATTATTGTTAATAATAATAATATTATTGTTAATAATAATAATAACAATAATAATAAACAATAATATTATTGTTATTATTATTATTATTATTTTTATTATTATTATTATGAATAAGCTGGTATATTTCTTATGAATTTTATTGCGTTTTTCCTCCAAAAACATTCTCCCACAGAGTATGAAGTGGAAGATAATTAATTGACTCTTCAAAAGCTTTATTATTTATTGATTTGTGACTGGAAAAGTTTTTTGGTGGCTCTGCATGTTTAAACAGTAAATATGGCTAGCAGGAGTGGTCATGTATCTTCATTTTCCAATGCAAGACGACGTCTGGAGACTAAAATGATTAAACGAGCTCCGAGTTAGCTAACAAAACGGAATTCTGTTTGTGATTTTCTCAGAGGCAAATAAACTCACATGGTGCGTCTGGACGGGAATAAAATCACAGAGGAGCTCATGTGAAAGGACCCCAGGACCCGCTGTACATTTAATCTAACCTGAATAGGGCTAAAGTCTCACTGATGGAACAGTAAGGACCCTGTGGCAAAAGGATACGGATGGAGTCAGGAATACTGGTGTCCAGGCAGTCAATAATATTCTGCAACTCGTCCTGCAGGCCAGGAGTCTGAAAAAGCTCCTCCTAGAATCAAATCATGATTACTCCAGTGTCTGATTCTTCCCAGTGAAGTAAATGTCAAACCCACTGCATTCAAGCTGTACTCAACCGTTTACCTGCTGACAGGCCTTGGTGTAAAGATGGTTAACCAGCAGCCAGACCTCTTTGGGGATTTTTAAGGGCTTGTCCTCCGTGTTGGTGACGTCCAACAGGAAGTTCATCCTGGCTTTCTCCTGAGTAACAGATTAACATATTTAAGCATCTCTGGTTGGAATTAAGATATGATGTGAGACATGAATGAAGGAGAAATGTGTTTTTTAAAGTCGAGGTTAGAGGTTAAGAGTCACATTATTTATAAGGACAGGAGGCACTGAAAGAGGTCCATTTTGTACCAGACTATCACATTCCACTGTAAAATGATCTCTGCAAACTCGGACACAGGGCCAAAAATAAACCCTGGGAATGAGCTTACAAACAAGTAGAGAGTTGATCCACAGGTTTTTGAACAATACAGGGAGAGTTAAAGCTCACTATTCAGGCATCTGAGAAGGATTTTACTGTGAGCCTGACGAAAGATGATAGTACATGATGTTAACAGTGCATGATAACTCTGAGGAACATTAGTTGATGATTTATGGCCACTTTTATTACACTGGGGGCTATTTATTCCACAGGGCTCTAGACTAACTTTCTGCACTGGTTGCACTGGTGCGCCTACATTTTTTTTTTTTTTTTTTTTAAAGTGCACCAGCACAAAAGTTAGGTGCACCCAAATTTTCGACCGCATCGCATTTAACACCACAGTTTTACAGGTTTTGCTGTCCATATAGACAGTATTGACTTGTAAATGATTAACTAACAATCTGGTCAACATACATTTCTTTATTTGAAGCAAAACTCTACAAGAAAGGTAACTTACTGAAAAGTGTTACTGAAAAGGTTAAAGTGCTTCACTGAGCTGACATTTGAACTTAAAACATCTCAACATTAATAAAAAAAATGCAGTGCATACATTATCAGCTTTACTGTATCCGAGCCAGGGAAACTGGTCAAGTCACAGTCTCCGAAATGTAGACACTGTCCCCCTTTTATTTTCAGTGGGTTCTGGCTCGGAGTCGATGGTATGTGGCTCATTATCTGATGTCATCTCCGGACCACGGCTCGACATAACCTGGGAGCAGGGTTGCCAGGTCCAACAAAAATATCCAGCCAAAAGTCAGTCTAAAACCTGCCCTTCAGAAGCTTAAACTAGCCCAAAATATATGTCTGTCACACGTTTGAAGTAAATGGCAAAACAACTGAGTGTACGACTTAATATTTTGTTTATAAGGGATTTATTATCTGTCCATCTCTCTCGCTCTCTATCATGTTAGTGTTTCAAACAAGCCCAATTTGGCGTGAAAACCGCGAACCTGGCAACTCTGCCTGGGAGGTCGATGGCTCCGTGTCAGAGCATTGGTTATGATTTTCGGACGGATCAGGCCTTAACTTAACATTCTTACCGGAAAAAGTTGTCAATCATTCTTTTCATCTTCTCTCATCATCCGCGGCTACATTCACACTGTTTACTTGACGGGCCTAGGCTACTCACCTCGCTCAGACTGCAGCCAGCGCATTTTCAAACGTAAGCACGTACAGGAATAGCTGAACTACGGCCAATCAGTCCCGCCCTTCACTATCTCTGATTGGTTTAGACCACGATATGGGTCTAATATGTGTCTGTTGTTGAACCACAGGGAGACTTCAGAGTTGCGGAGAGTTGCACCATTGAGAAATTAGGTTGCATGTGCGACTCTAGAGCCCTGTTCCATGTAATGTAAGATACTGAGAAATAGCTGCAGCTTTGCTTAAAAGGCTGCAATACACAGGTCTAAGGTCCAAACTCAGATTAGTCTGAGCAGCGCACTGAGCTGGCCTAATGCAGAATAAGTTGTGACAGGCGAAGGGGAAGGAAGCTGGAGGTTAAATGTGTTAAAGGGGGTTTCAAAACAACATACAGCAAATGTTATACACAGTACTTCCACATACGCAAGCATGCAAAACACATATTTACACCCTAAACCTCAGCATCAGGACATAAAACACTTCAGCAGTCCTTATAAGGCTTTACCTTCTCCATGTAGCTATCCTCTCCCTGAGTATCAAGCAGTCCCAAGAGTCATTGAGGGGAAAGTAGTGGTCAATGCATAGAGGAAGAAGAAAGGAAAGGAAGGGCAGAGAAATTGCACAACCAGTGAGAAGTCCTGCGTAAGATATGGTCAGCACCCCCCCCCCCCACCAGTGAAGTCAGAAAAGCAGATCAGCAGAAACTTTTTAAAGATGATTTTTTAACCATTCAGCAGAGTGATACACAGAAGTGGTGACCATGAAATGAAAAGTATGATGAATATGACCGAAACTGTTCAGTTTCCTCATTCTTTACTATCCGCATCTTAAAAGAAAGCAGTAGTGATAATCAACTACGTAACACCAAATGTGCAAATTCAGGCTTCTAGAGCTGAGAAATATACAGAATATACAGTCTGATGTAGTCTGACCTTCCCTGACTTTTTACAAATTACACACATCTAAATGTATTATTTTCCAAAGTGTTACACAGGCTTTAGTTCAGCACAAACTCAGCAATTTTCAGATATTGTGAAAAAACACTCTAAACATTTCTAGCCAAGACTTTTGAGCTCAGAACTGAATAAACAGAGGTGTTGGCTACACACTGCTCATTACAGTTTTTAGACATTGCATGTGGTTTTATTTCTAAAGCTTAACTAATGTGAGTTAACATGTGTTTTACTCATTCAGTGGTTCCTAGATTGAATATTTATGAGATAGGTGTGAGGTCTTCTTTCAGTTGAGCGCTCTTTGTTTATAGAGACCAAAAGGCCATTTTCACACAATCTTCCACTGATGTGCAGAATTAAAATGATATCACATCAACAGAAAAAAAGGCTAGTGCTCTGACTAGCCATTGTAAAAAAATTGTCTCTGCTTATTGAAGCTCCTCTCACAAATATCTAAAAATATATTCTGATTCAACCTATATATATTTGAAAAGTAGACCCTTTAAAGTTATCGGGGTATGTTTCATTTTTTGTTTCTAGGATAAAATCTCGCAGAATTATGTACATTTTTTGGGGGGGAATTTTGGTTTTGTGCCGCTGAACTGACTCCAGAGAGTTAACAAAATGATGTTGCAAAGCGGTTTGATTTTAAGATGCATTTCTTCAGGTTTGTGTGATTTACTTATATTATCAAGTATCCAGAGCTGAGAAATGTACTGTACTGTATGCCATCTGCTGCCATAGACTGTTCTAAATCAATAGTTTACCATTCAGAAAATGTTAAATAAATTTCCTTACTAGAAATGTGCTTTCAGTCTAGTATTTGCCATTCTGTGTAAACTTCCATTTGGTGTACAGCATAGACTACCAGTGTGTAAGAAGCTCATTAACTTCAGTAATATCTACTTACATACGAGGGTGAGTCAAAAACAATCCACACTTTAGTTATTGAAACATCTGTTGGTCATAATGTCTTAACACTTTCTGTTCCAATTCATTTTAATCAGTTTTCAGTTCCCTGAAAACTCAAACTAAACACAGAGGACTGATATCCAAGAGGTGTTCAAGCTCCTCCCTATACAGTGGTGACCCTACTTACGAGTTTAATCCGTGCAGGAGCCGAGACATAAGAATACCCCTTTACGTAGGTCGATTGCTCGATTGGTCGATTGCTCGTTTGGTCGATTGCTCGTTTGGTCGATTGCTCGTTTGGTCGATTGCTCGTGTGGTCGATTGCTCGAGCCGAGGACGTGCCTAATTTGAGCATTCATCCCAGTGGTGACATATCCCTC
>BRDA01031990.1:0-31220 GCA_036984385.1 Crenuchus spilurus | reverse complement strand
TAGGGATGTCCCGATCATGTTTTTTCTGTTCCCGATCCGAGTCATTAATTTTTTAGTGTCTCCCGATACCGAGTCTCAAACCGATACTTCTATTTTCTAGATAAGAACTAGATAATACTTCTCACACAGTGCACACATTACATTATAGGTAATAAAATTAATCTAATGTTTATATTTAACAACTGCAATGCTTTAGGGGAAAAAAACTTCCAAACTACTGTTAAGTGTTTCCAAAAGCTCTAAAAGACGCCGAAAACCTGTATTCTCTACCACAACGATCGGCTGGTCATCCAAAGCAGTGAGTTCAGTGACCCTCTCTGTGATCTTCTTGGCCATAGCGCCGTCTCGAGAGAACTTTTCTTTTAAAACTTTCTGATAGAGTAGATTGCTTAGATACAGCCTTTAACTGAGCTGTCTGAACGAACTCACTGTATTCTGTTAAATGTTTATTTTTTAGGTGCCGTATTAAATTTGTAGTACTAAAATTAATAGGCAGGGCAGTACTCCTCCGCACTGAAGGGGGGCGTATGTGAGCCAACGGGTGTTTGTTGCTGCTGTGAGTGAGTGAGAGTGAACAACACGGAGGACGCAGAGTAAATGTCGCTTTCTCTCGCTGCTGTAATTGTAATGTTTTTTCTTATCTTTACATACCTTTAATACGTACCTTACGTGTGTGAGAGAGAGAGTGTGTGTGTGTGTGTGAAGAACGCTGATGAGATACGAAATAACCAGTAGCCAATTGAATAAGCTCCCTTTTGGGTTTAAATATTTGTAAATCCGACTCTAAAGGAGTCAGTGTCTCACCAACCATGAACCTCACCGCACGTCACAATTAAATGCAGATCTGCTACGACCACCCCGTGAAACACTCATATTGCAGACATTACACCTCGCTGTTGGACTCGTATTGCTTTCTAATTTGAAGTAATTCCACACAGCAGACATTATCATCACGTTCTGATACAAGCTCTGCTCTCGTTTTACGACTCTCTTGTTTACGACAAAGATCGGGCTTAGGTTCGTGTTCAGAAAAGCCGATACCGATCAGTTAAAAAATGCCGTGAGAAGATATAGTGACAAAATTGGGATTAAATATACCTCAGTTTGTGAGAAAGAGAGATGATTACAGTGCAGGTAGATGGGTGTTATTTTCTGACAACTAATATCCATGGCTATCGGAGTGGAGGCCGGCACCCGTCCACTCGTCTCCATCAGTCACCTGCTGGTACAGTGTGAAATTAAAGTTCTCAGTTTTCCTAGTGGACACTAGGGATGGGCGATATGTTATCGTGTGCGATATACCATCAAAGAAACTCCCCACGGTAATTATTTAATATAAAAACGATAAATTCCCGCTAGAGGTCTGCGCGGGACTGATTTGTTAGTCCCGCTCCCGTTTGTTTTCATCCTGCTCCCACGATAAAATCGTCATATTTGGTCCCGCTCCCGCCCACCACATAAACATGTCCAGCCACTACCACCCACAGTCCTCACGGAGGGGGTAGAGCGTTCGCGCGTGCGAGTTGAGTTTAGTTTGTCGTCCGGTGTGTGGGGTTGCGCGAGCAATCCTGAAATTTACTTACATATTGTGGCAAGGTGGGAAAGAATAGTAACTAATAGTAAGTAATGAATCAGCCAGTTCTAGCAAACCCATACATTGAACCCAACATCACCATCCACGGGCCGCGACTGAATGCGATGGACAAGTTTGTCTACCGTGGCAGCACACTCTGTAGAAATGTTGTCATTGATGATGAAATCAATGCCAGACTCGCCAAAGCAAGTGCTGCCTTTGGTAGGCTACACAAGACTGTCTGGAACAGGAGAGGGATCACCACGGTGACAAAAATAAAGGTGTAGCAGGCTGTTGTTCTTACAGTGCTGCTCTATGGCTGTGAGACTTGGACTGTCCACCAGCGCCATGCCAAGAAGCTAAACCACTTCCACACAACATGCCTCAGAAAACTTCTCCGCATAAAGTGGCAAGACAGGATTCCAGATACTGAGGTCCTAACACGTGCAGACCTGCTCAGCATCCACACCATCCTGATGCAGTCTCAGCTTCGCTGGGCAGGGCATGTAGCTCGCATGTCAGATGATCGACTACCAAAGCAATTGCTTTTTGGTGAGCTGCAACAGGGAAAGCAATTACAAGGTGGCCAGAAGAAGCACTTTAAGGACACACTGAAGGCCTCACTGAAAGCCTTCAGCATCAACCATGACACATGGGAGCAGTCAGCACAGGACAGGGGAAAGAGGCATTCAGCTGTCTACAAGGGTGCAAAAACATGCAAGACAAATAGGATTGGTGCTGCAGAAGACCGCAGACAGACCAGAAAGAACAGAGCTGGCAACTCTTTATCGGCCGCTATTCCTTGCCCACACTGCCAGAGACTTTTCCGGGCGCAGATTGGTCTCACTAGCCATCTGCGGACCCACAAAACAAAGTTACCCCCACCCCAGGATGACTAGATGGTCCTCATCGCATCGATGGACAAACAAGAGAGAGAAAGAGAGACTCACGTAAACAAATTGATCACATCTACCAACACAGGATGATGACTACATTAATAAAACACTAAGCCAGTATAACACAACTGCATAAAATAACCGATATGAACAATTCATAACTGTTTTACAACTGTGTACAACCCGCAAGAGCTTCTGGGTGATGACGTCACCCATACCGTGTGACCTCAACATGGCCAACGCTACAATATTTATTACAACAGCAAACTATTATTTAGGTTATAATGAATCATTATTAGGGCAGCACAGAGAGAGAGAGAGAGAGAGAGAGAGAGAGAGAGAGCCAGTGTGTGTGTGTGTGTGTGTGAGAGTGAGAGAGAGAGCGAGAGAGCGAGACTGACTGAGAGAGACTGAGATAGAGAGCGAGACTGACTGACTGTCTGTTCGCGTGACACTCCTCCAGTATTTTGGACTTTCTTACCGACTGAATTTTCCTCTGATTAGTCAGTTAGCTGTGTATCCCTGCAACAAGTACAGCCTCAGAAAGAGAAAAAAAAATATATATATATATATATTTTATTGTCACTTATCGTTACCATGATAAAACCAAGAAAATTATTGTGATACATGTTTTAGTCCATATCGCCCATCCCTAGTAGACACAGTGTGTAATGCTGGTTATTTCACCCTCTGAGATGTGCAATGATCTGTGCATAATGTATTAGTACAGGAGGACATGTTCATGGTAAGAACGTACTGAAAAAAAAAACTTCAAAAGACGCAACTGAAAAAGAAAGCTGCCAAAAAAATTTCTCCATACATACAACATCATGAGAAAAGAACTGCATGCTGGGCATTTCCAGCACATGTTGTAACATTAATTTTGTACACACAGATTGAGGTATATGTGTTCCAAATTTTATCACCAGATATTCATTAGTATTAACGTTATTCACCCATTTGATTAAAGAAGAAAATGGGACATCCTGTAAATAGTGAAAAGTATGAGGCATCACAGTTTAAAGGACTGGATCACTATAATCTATTTATACACCTTTCTGTTTACTGATGCAGTGGATAAGATGACTGGTGTTGTAATTTTGCTTCTTTTTTGCTATTAGCTAATTAGTAAACAAGTAATGGATGTCTATGTCACCAATATCATAGACGTCTATTAAATTTAACAGTTTACAAAACTGAAACCATTCACAAATACTCCTTCCAATTAATATGTAGATGCTGACATCTATGTCACTATGGGGTCTTACATGGATAGGTTACTCTACCTGCTTCTGGCCCAAACTTTTTTGAGTGAGATTCTTCTAATTATCACAATTGACATATCCTTTCATACCAGCCACTGATTAATAGGCCTAATTAAATATTTAATAGACAATCATCTATTCATCTAATTAACATATGAAAAAATGAGTCAATTTTGGAAATGTGACATCACCAATGTGTGTTCCCTTTAAAGGTGACATAAACTGGTCCCTCAAATTAACACAGTTACCTTGGGTTTTCATGAAATAGTCCAATTTTTGGGTCAAAATACCTCTAATAAAGCTCCACAGCACCTATTCTCACTTTTTTAACAGCTTAATTTGTAATTACAAGTGACTGATCTTTGCACACCCACCTCCCTCTTCAATACGAACATTTCAGCCAATGAACATTTCAACCATCTCCACGGATGGCACCTTACTGTTGTTGTATTTAAGGTGGAACAAAAAAATCTGAAAAGAAGAATTCACCAGCAGAATAATACATTTGAATAAGTAGTTAACTTCCGCTTTCTGTAGAAATTCACACAAAACACACAGGTCATCATTAGAAAGAGCAAATTCACAGAAGTACTTACATTTACATTGCCTACAATGTCACAGACAGTCTGTAATAATCCCTCTTTCAGGAAACATTTTGTTTTTAGTCGTGTTGTACTGACCCAGTTCTATTTTTTATATTAAAAAAACAAAGTTATCATCACACACATATGGTGTAGCTGAGTTCTCAAACTGTAGGTGGCGTTCAGGCTAATTCATTTTGTATGACTGTACAATAGTACAGTTGTTTCCTATTTATTGTGATAAAAAGACAGTTTGTTTCATGTTTCATTCTAACTAAGACAAGCGAGTTGCTCAATTTATTATTGAATAAATGATACAAATACAACTTGTAAAGGAAACCCACAATGCAAATCTATTTCAAATATTAAACACAGTAAGACAGTAGAGCAGCTCCATGGGCTCCATTTACTGAGATTACTATTTCAGAATTAAGCAGATCCATGGAGACATTTTGAAACTTAATTTGGGCTCTTCAGCTACCTTCCTTTATGCCAATAAAGATGCAGTGAATGCTGGGAAATGCTGTGTTTGGTGTGGTGGACACAAAATCTGTCATTTCAGAAAGTGGTGGGACATGTCCCCAGTATTTCCACCACAAATGATAAATTATTGTGGCAACACAATTGCCTGCACTACTGTAAAAGAGCTGACTTGTTAACAGGACGCTATTACAATATGCTCATCTGTTTTTTTGCCAGCTATAAAAATGTGAGAAGCATTACTGTAACATCTGCTGAGTAAACTGTTGACTTATGCGGGATATGTTGTGGGCATCATAGCTGATGTGTGCTTTGTTGCATTTTTGTGCTTTATGAAGTGAGGCTGACAGCCTTGCTCACGGTTTAGCACAGTACAGTGTGCTTGGTCTGGGCGGTGTGTGTGTGTATTTGTACCTGTTTGTTGGATGATCTCTCCATACTGCAGAGAGCTGTACCTCTGTGCCTGCTTCTATAGAATGACTCAGCGCTGACTCACCCCCTTTACACCCACTAACCGCACATAAACACACTTTTACACACTTTCACAGGAGGGAAGAGTCGCCCAGAGCCAAAAGCCTCACACCCACACACCCGCCCGACAACACTGCAGCTCAGGTCACAGTACGGCGCGTGTGTGTGAGAGTGAGAGAGAGAGGTGTGTGTGTGCTCATTAATATACAGTCTTTCAGCCTCTCTTTCCCCTATCCATTTCTCTATTTCAGCAGTGCTGAGAACTGTACTGAAAACAGCACAAGTACTGTTACTTCAGAGAAAATTGACTTAATTATAATTAACATTGCTGTCTGAGACAAAACTTAGTGGTTATATTAGTACCTTAATGAATTTTTCACACTTCTTTAGCAACATTTTTCACCACTTACCTGATTATTTAAGCGGTGATGTAAACAGCATGCTGTGATTTCTTAGATCTTACTATGGCTGAGAAATCCAATGGCAGCTCAGTAATCAGGATTTTCAGTGCAGGTATACTTTACATCAGATTTGAATCACTTTTCTGAACATGTGCAAAAAACAAAGCACTGTTAGAGAACTATTTATCAATTGACACCAAGATGGGCAACTGGAGGTGCAGTGGTTGTTCGCCCAGGGCACCAAACGGGCTAGGACCGCCCCTGTTGGCATGAAAGTGTCGGCAGAGGTGTGAATAAATAGAGCTTCCTTAAAGATCCACAGCTGAAATACCCTTGAACATGGCAGCTAATCCCTAACTGTTCCCTGGGTGTCACTAGCTCGCTACACTGTGTGTGTGTGTGTGTGCTCACTACCAAGGATGTGTTAAAAGCAGAGAGGAATAAAATGCTGCATTCCATTTACCTCAGAAGTTGGATGTTGGGGCTGGGAATGATGTCAAACTCAAGTTGACAGCATTCATAGTTAAATGTTCAGAATACCATGTACCACCTTATGCACCTCAGATTACCTTTGTTAATGATCCTAGCTGATAACAGCATATTATGGGATACTTTGTGCATCCAAACAACATGGAAACACATCCACATACAGAAACTGGAAAGTACTGTGACACAAATAGATAGAAGTGCTAATAACCTTTGTAATACTACTGCTTTTACATACTGTTCATGCAGCCATCTTGGATTCTAAACTCTGGGTTAATGAGATTCTCCTGACTTTCCAAGTACCGACTTGAGGACATTCCAGTTAAATTTTCTTACTTGGGAAGTCTTTCTCCTTCTGTTTTTGAAGCAAATCACATGCTTGAAGAAATTAAGAATTTGATTGTTTTGCATATTCCTAATGGTAGAAAACATCAAAACTGACAGATTTTAAGAAGCTGGATGATAAAATGCTTATTTCAGAACAAATAAATAAATGCCTGTTCAAAATAAGTTAGTCCCTTTTTTTACAGTGAGACAAAAAAAGCTGTAAAATGAGATTAGTTATGGCTAATTTGATACAATTAAAAGAAATCCATATTTGCCAGGTATGTGGGTTTTTGTTTACAAAAATCGTACAATTACATTACTTACTCACATTGTGAGTTTATTGGTTTGTTGCAAAGCACAAACTTGATTACTTCCCAAGTGCATGTAAAAGTTCAAATGGGTTACAGAAAACAACAGATTTTCTGTACTTATCAGATTATTAAACTCATGTAAACATACTCAGTGTTGCCAAAAAAACTACTAATTATCATTTGCTCCTCATTTGGGTTTAGGCTGCATTTACACAGGCTTGTTTATATGCATTAATGCATAAGAAAAATGTGTTCACCGTAGTGCTGGGCAATAAAACGATATAGATTTTTTCACAATAATTTTTTCCTCGATGACGATGATAAGCCAGGACAATAGAATTCGATAAGCATTAATGTTCGTTTTCTATTCACGTCTAAGCAGCTTGGCAATGAGTTCAGACGTGATACTGCTGCTTGTTAGTTCCTCCTCACCAGCGCCGCCAAAATGCACTGTGTTGAAGACAAGTGTGTGATTGGGGGAGAGCGTAGTGGGCCGGGTGAGAGAGCACGAGGTCACTGTGTGCTCATCTGTTTGTGTGAGAAAGAGAAGGAGAAGGAGGGGGACTCACTGTGTGTGTGTGTGTGTGTGTCAGCTCGTGTGCTAGCTTTAGCAAATTAGCTTGGCTCTCTAGCCTGTTGTTATCAGTGGTGATAACAGAGCCAAAATGAAAATCCTGAAAGTACAGGTGAGGGGTCCAGGGGGCCGCCTTAGGTGGGGGGTCATAAAAGCTATTGGCTTTTCAGTGTTTTAGATAGCTCAGAATGTCTTAAATTTGTGCACAAATCATTGGTCTCAAGGGTCTTTGACTAGTGGATTAAATTGCACATAAAGGATGCACATGGTCACAAAGAGAAGTCAGATCGAACATTAAATTTATTACAATTATATAGCAGAGCCAAATAAAGGAAATGTTAATGTTGACATACTTCAGTTTTCATATTGATTTTGACTAGATTTCACATAATAATAAAACAAAAAAAATAGCAAAAAGGTACCTGGACAATCAAGTTTTTAATTCAAACGGACCAGTCCCAGCGGCACCTCTGTACATGGCCAATATATAAAGTGAAGAGAAGACAGAAGAACGGAAGAGGGTGGGGGATGCATCCAAAATTGCCATCGATTGTGTCAAAATTATTCGACATCTCAAAACATCTTAAACGATCTGTTTGGTTGATGTTGATTTTAATTTTCGTAAAATCACGACACAGCTGATATGGATGCTTGTTTCTCTATACAGAAACAAAACCTCTTCCAACTACATAGATACTAACTACCGGGAACTTACCTATATAAACAGCTGTCACTTCGATCGAGTTTGGCATAAAAAAACCATATCTTCTCATTTATTTTGCGTTGTTTTGAATGTTTTCTCAGCTCACTTCTTTCGGCACTTGTGTGCACGGGTCGCTTACGTGTTCAAGAAAATAATAAGTTTGTACAATTCCAGAGATTTCCGACCTCTCGCAGTTGGTTCGTACCCAAACTGTTTCGTCCCTTACTATATTTTATCTTGAAAAGTTAAAATTTTCATAATTCTAAAACATCATATTTGGGATATCAAAATCTGGTATTTCTGATATTTCCGGAATTTTATCACCCATGTGTTATTTTGGAGTGGCTGCACCCGACAGCAATCATTGTAAGTTTCAACAATAAAGCGACAACATGTAAATGTCTTTCTTGTCCATCCTTTCAACGCGTCCAGCCGGACACTACAAAATTATGTTCTAGCAATAAACATTTTAATATTTTAAATAGTAACATTTCATGTATTTAGTCTGATATTTTTAGAAAGATGTTACTTAAAAACTATGACAGTGTTAGAATTTTTTTTTATTGTGATAATTATCAAGATTGATCAATATAGAACAATTTATCGTGATAACATTTTTAGCCATATCACCCAGCTCTAGTTCAATGCCAATGCAAAAAAAAATTTTTTACAGTCCAGTACACTACTTTTGAAAGAGTATATGTGTCAAAAATATTTATTTAAAAAATTCTAAACTTTCCTATGGGTACCAAACAAAGCTGTTGGGTGGCAAACAAGTAGACCATACAATGATGTAATGACAGAACCTTTAAGCCATCTTTAAGCAAGACCAGGGCTGTGCAATGACACGTGTAGCCAATAATGAGACAAGGCATGATGTGAAAAGGGCGGGGACAACAGAACGTAAACAAAGAGCAAGTGGACACAAGACCGAGACAGGAACATCGCTGTGGCGGGAGCTTTCACAATATGGTGTGTGTCAGCCAAACAGAGGTGGTGTAGGTTGGGCATCATTCGCAAATGTAGCTGAAAAAAACGCAATGTAAACCAAAGTGTTGTTTTTACAGATACACGTGCCCGTGTGAATATCCATAGTTCATTCCTGTTTCTGAAATGCTCCCCAGGTACCATGGATAGGGCTGCCCACTGTTTGTGTGTGTGTGTGTGTTTCACTGCACAGATGGGTAAAATGCAGAGGTCAAATATCCCCACTGCAGTATTAATAAGCAATTCGTGTGAAATAACAAAATAAATAAAATCAGATATAAGAAAAAAGACTTCTAAATCCCTCTCTGACTGATAATGTTATATGTAAATAGAGCCAAAACCACAGCACAGTCATTGCTTTTCAATGATGTGTATGGTGACTTTGTCAGATGACATTGCAGAATGTTACCAATAGCAATTTTATGCAATAGCTTTGAAACTATAGTGTATATATATTATAACTATACATACTATAACTATCCTGTAGTGTTAAAAGGTCATGTTTCACCCACTATTTCATACTCGTAGCACTGTCTGACAACAGAAACAGAAAAATATGGAAATATAAACCGGCTGTTTGAATACACATAATATATGAGCACAAAAAGTAGGAGAGAAGAAACCAGATGTAAAGGACTGACACCATCTGACACTAGGTAGGCTGCAAATAAGATGCAACAATGTCATAAATATGCTAATTGGAGCATAACCTCATCTTGTGACATTTAGCAGTTTTTCATGCAGGCTTTAGCTATTTTGCACTGAAAACAGTTGGCAGCATTGAGTTGAGAGCTATGGTTCTTTTCAGGATTTGAACTGAAAATCTCTCTTTATTTACTATAAAACTAACATACTGCTAATGCTCATTCTAATGTTAATCATTTGCTAAGTAAACATATTAAGATCCAGCATGTCTAAAGTGATCAGATTTCTGAAATGACAACAGGGGACATTTCCAGTTTGGCAGTCAGTATATAATGAAAATATCCAACATTCTTGTCTATGAAATAAAAAGGGGGCAGCCTACCTTCAACTTTGTCAAGTCTAGTAAGTGTATTAATTCCTGGGTAACTTTATGTCTTGAAATGTTTATGATGATGCTGTGGATTCACGCGACCCTTGCTAGCTTCTAGTCAAAGATTAAACATCAGTATTCTCTAAAACTAGGTGAGCAAGTATAGAAGTGGCTAGTACATAGCAGCAGCAGCCAGCAACTCTGTTGAGCAAAATAAGTACACTCTAAAAAATGGTTCTTCGAGGGTTCTCATGATGATGAAAGGGTTCTTCAAATTGAAGAGGAATGTGATGTAGATTATTCTATATAGACACCTTTTGAAAATGGTTCTATATAGCACCAAAAAGGGTCCTTCCATTATTACATGCTTGACATCATAACTACTGCAGAAACCTTTTGGGGGCTATGCAGAATCATTTTCAAAGAGGTTCTGTATAGAATCATCTACAATACATTCCACCATAGAAAGAACTTTTTTTTCCAAAAGAAGGGTTCTCTCATAGCGCTTTTCCACCAACATGGAACCGGCCCCGTTCTGGTTCAAGAACCTAATTTTGAACGGTTCGGCGCGTTTCCACCAACAAAAATAGCGCCCCGAACCAGGAACGTTCGTTCGCAGCGGGAACCAAAAAATACTTGGTTTTTCAGTGCGAACCAAACGCACCTGCGCACTGAGGCGACTCGTAGCGTACAGTGGTCCACTGAAGAAACTTTTTTTGTTTTTGTTATTTGGTGTTCTCCGGAGTTTCAGGAGAAACTTGAGGGGAGTATTAGAAAGGAGAAACTCTACAGCGAGCTGGTGGAGGATTTAGCTCGGGCAGCTTTTGTTCGTTCAAGAGAGCAAGTTATAGATAAGCTAAAGAAGCTAAAAAAGGACTACAGAGATTCTAAAAAGGAGCTATCGCGTAGTGGAGCTGGACGAAGGAATGTACCGGCTCTAGATTTGACTTGTGAAGTGAAACAAGCATTTGTACCAAGAGCACAAATGCTCGCAAGTAGTCGATGCGCTCTGGCATCTTTGTTTATAATTCCGCTTTGTTGATGACGTACACCGTGACGTATCCTCGGTTCAACTAGTGGAAACGCGGGCTGGTTCACTAAAAAGCACCGAGGTTCTCATAAGCCCAAACAGCACCAGTTCAAGAACCAGAGTTATTTTGGTGGAAAAGCGCTATCAGTGTTCATGGTTCTAAACAGAACAATTTTCTTTACTAAAGAACCCTTGAAGAACCATCATTTTTAAAAGTGTACAAACTGAGATGTCTGCCGGTCTGCTGTGCTTTCATAGGACTTTTCATTGTGTTTTAATTCAGCTCAACCCAGGAATACAGTGATTAAATTTTATTCACAAAAAGGTCCAGTACTCAAAATGTTACTGGTTTTACTAGCTACTGTCTGCCTTACTCTGAACATTACATTAACCCGATAACAGGCAACCACAACAAAACTAAAGAACAGCTTTAGATTTACTAAAGTTTTTCCTTGCCGCTGTTGCCTTCAGCTTGCTCACATCGGGCTTAGATTCAGATTGTTTGATATTAATTATGTAAAGCTGCTTTGTGACAATGCCCATTGTAAAAAGTGCTATATAAATAAATTTTGATTGATTGATTGACTAAAGATGTCAGAATTCTAAAATGACAAAATAAACAAAAATATAATAAAAGACAGACACTTTTAAATAAGATTGATTAGCAAGCTAGTAATTAGATTAGATAGCAGTTAGCTAGAATTAGAGTTTGGAAGTTGATGAGCTTGGAATGGTTTACACCAAAGAAACTGAAGTAAAAAGAATGATTTAATCATACCCAGAAAAAGGATTGCTCCAAAAAAGACTTTAAAATATGCTACTTTCTGAACACATACTGTACTCTAGATCAAAGCTAAGAGTAACTTATTTTGGTTCAGCACAGTGTATTGGGAGCCTGGCTTAGGGATGGCAAAATAAATAAACTAAAATATTTTTTGACTCACTTCTAACGGCATCTACGTAAACACAACCTCTACAGAGGCAGCCCTACCCACATCTACCACATGTCATGTGAAATATAATATTCTATTCATGTGTTCCCATAGGACACACCCTGGAGACAAGCCTGGAATACTCAAAATATCCAGTCTGGAGACAAGAGGGGTGCATGTGTGCATATGTGTGTGTGTGTGTGTGTGTGTGTGTGTGTGTGTGTGTGTGTGTGTGTGTGTGTGTGTGTGTGCAGGTTGGAGGGGGCAAGTAAGGTACACAGTCATTACCCTGCAAGCATCATCCACTTCAGAGAGAGAAAGCAAATCCGATCGCAAAAGCAGCTAATGCACCTTCATAGATCACAATCAATTATAGCAGCAGAGCTGGGGAAAAAGCCCTGCCTTTACATAGCCTTTCATCTCTCAGTCAAGGTGTTTAAGCTAGCTCTGTCGCCGCCACCGCTTACTGCCTTCTATTTGGTAAAGAGTTTAGGCAGTACAACCAACCTGAATAAACAAATAGAGACTTGAGGGTAGGGGGTGTCAATGGGTTCAGAGCGAGAATGCATTAGAGCTTAAAATGACTGTCAGCCCACATGCAGATGGCAGTCTCTTTCAATGCAGAAGTGACATTGTCATTATACCAAGGCGCTTCTGCTAATGGGGTTGGTGCTCCCCCTGTTTAATATTAAAATAAGACAGAAAACGCTGACAGCAAATTAGAATCTGGCTGGTAAGGGCTGCTCCTGCTTCAGGTATAAGGACAATGTGTAACTGGACATCTGGAGATCCTCAAAAGACCAGGTTCCAAGCAGCATTAGGTTCCAGGTCTGTTTCATTGCCCTGAGCACATACCATACTGCCATTAATCACTGCCATCAATCTGGTCAGCAGTACAGATCTCAATGTACAGTTTGAACTGATTGGTGATCTTTCTTCTTAAACCTATCAGAGTTGAGACAGGCTGAAAAGTCCAGAAGATAATTATTACTCAGATGCTGCTTTTAAAAGACTCAGGAGACATAATGGAGAAAAAGGATGAGACAGAAAAAAGACAAAACCGGTCTTGGATGTGATATTTTTAAGTTAGTACTGAGATTATTAATAAATGCATTATATTAATTATTATTTAGGCACAATGTGAGATTTTATTGAGATCTCACCAAAAAGAGGAGACGTGTGAGATTAATGAGGTCTTTCATCTAAGGAGAAATATCTGAGCAACAGGAGACTTAAGCTAATGTTCCCTTTGTGTTTCCATTTGATATTATTGTTGTCTAGGAGAAACTACTGATATAAAATATCTAAAGGAGATCTTGTATTATTTGTTTTTCTTATAGGTGGTTCTTAAACACGGCTCTGGACTTGAGAAGCACTGAAAAAAATAATTAGCTAATTAGTATCAGGTGTTGGTATCAGATGTTGATGGCACTAGGTAGGATTTTGCATCTTCAGTGATTAATAATTGGAACAAATTCCCAAATATTGTATCTGTCACTGTGAGTACCATGATTGTTTACATGCACATAAAAATCCAATAACTGTATAAAATCAAATAATCTCTTCAACAGCTTAGTTTCTATGTACTTCGGTAATCTGATAAAAGACTGGATCTCTAGTGCTAAACTCTGAATCTACAAAAGTCACTTGATAAACAGTTTTTTTCTAAATACCTGATGTGTAGCTTTACCTTTGCTTAGCAGCATGTGATGAAAAATTCAAATTTGTTTAATGTGGAGTCAATTTACAGTTGTTTACAACTGTCTATTCAACAGTTTATTTGATCCAAATGTATCATAACAGAGTTATATGTCACCATTTCATAGTTACAAGATAACCTTTTTAAGTTGTTTGCCAGTTATATAGCTAACCATGGCAAATGGATGACTCAAACATTGCTTGATAACATTACTTATTGTTCTGATCATTGTGGAAAATAAAAATTCTATTTGTTTTAGAAAACACCAAAATATGCATGTCAGTGTTTCTCCAAGAACTGGGAAAAGAACACTAGAATAGAAATGGGCATTTGTGTTAAAGCCACCTCCCAGTAGCCTGTGAAAGCACCTCAGGCCACAGTAAGGCCACAGTAAGGCCACAGCTACAAGGCCACAGTGCCTGCTGCTATTTCAGACCAGTTACTCCACCCTCATCTCCATTGGCCAGACTGGAGATGGGTGGCTTTCAGAACTGGGTTTATAGTGCATGGGAAGTAAAAGCTGAAACTTGACAGTATTTGGACACCAAAGTTTAGACAGATAAGATCTGGCATTAGCAAATTTATTTGGCACTGTGATGTAATTATTCCTTAATCCAGTGGTGCACAACTCTGGTTCTGGAGGTCCGTTGTCCTGCCACTTTGGTAGTTTTCCTAATCAAACACATCTGATAAATTAACACTTGAGTGGAATCAGGTGTGTTTGAGCAGGTGAATCAGCAAACTGTGCTGGACACCTCCGTCCTGACCTGGAGCTGTGCACCCCTGCCTTAATCTGTCAGGATATTTATCGTTAAATTACTGAAATAGAAAATATCTGCACCTACATTAGTATTAATAGATGGTTACCATGATGTATCCCAATTATGAAATATTATCCTTATACAGAGCTGCTTTTTGCTCCAGCAAAATTATGAGTAATTGGTTGAGCTATTTTGGAATATTCATGATTGTGATTAATGAAATGAGCACTGGTGGTTCAATTCTTGCCTGCCACGTGGGAGACCTGGGTTCAAACCCTGGCCAATGAGCTGACAGGTATGTTTTAGGGGCAGCCAAGGTCTGCTGGTTAGGGATCTGCTCTCGTAACCGGAAGATTGCCCGTTTGATCCCTGGCAGGTCATGACTGAAGTACTCTTGAGCGAGGCACCTAACCCCCAACTGCTCCCTAGGCACCATGGATAAAGCTGTCCACACACTTCTGGCACATGTTCTCACAACCTAGTATGTACAATAGACTGTGTGTTTCTCTGCATGGATGGGTTAAATGTGGAGGTCAAATCCTATTGTGTGCAATCACACTAGCAAAAAGTTGAATCTAAATCTAAATCTGAAAAGGCTTGTGCAATAGCACTATTACATGCTAAGTTCTACATACTAACTTTAGTTCTTCTCCGGAAGCTCAGCCAAAACTTTTGAATGGTATGAAGTATGATGGGGTTAAGGGTGGGCATTTTTTTTCAGCATGTTATCAGTATTGTTATGCCATGACAGTGAGCACCTAAGTATACCAACGGCTAGCAACAATATTAGCACACTATAGACTTTAGTACAGCAGTTTACTCTCCAGCATGAAGTTTAACACATATGTTGTGGAGGACATGAGATGTGGGAATGTGCTTTGAATTAGCATTCATGCTACAGCACTAATGTTGAACAAAATAACCTTAAAGACATGAAAAATGCTGCACATACTGTATATCCTATTCTACTTATTAATAGTTTTTTATTAAGGTTGCTTATGGATGTATGTCTCTTAATGCAGTTTACACACAATATTCAGATTGAGAAAGGGGACTATTCAACTTTTTACTATTTTAAACAAAGCATGTTGCAGACATTTCATTAAGACCCCCAGTGAGCTATGTTAAGTGAAAGTGCACAGTCATTGACAAATGTCCATCCATCCATCCATCCATTATCACACCCGCTTAATCCTTATCAGGGTCGCGGTTAGTCCCCTACCCCCTCACTGGGAGCAGGGCAGGGCATTACACTATTCAACTAAGCCCAGGACAGGGCGCCAATCCATTGCTGGGTGCACACATGCGCACATACATACTGTACACATACACACAGAAGTATGGTCAATTTAGAGTACCCAATCCACCTGATCTCCATGTTTTTGGACATGGGGAGAACATGGAAACTGCACTAAGATGGGGACTCGAACCCAAGACCTCAGCGCTGAGAGGCAAACATGCTAACCACTAAGCCACCATGCCACCCCATTGACAAATGTGACCCCACCAGGGAAAACCAGGCCAAAGTCTTTTTTTTTTCAAAATTAGTTTTTTTCAAAACAACTTTTTTGTGAATTTAAGTTTTGTTTTTGATCATAATATGTAGTACAATAGATATCTGAGACTGTTATCTTTCATTTACAGCAATAATACTGAGTGGCTAAGGTTTTGTCGCTAATGTGAGTGACACGATATTGACACGATATCTCAGCAAATTGCCCAGTGACTTTGGCCTGGTTTTCCCTGGCGGGGTCACAAATGTCCTCTACACACACACTAGTGAACACACTATACATGGTGCCCAGGGGTAAAAAATATAGCTACTTAAAAAAGCAACTGTTTTATGCATTTTCTTTGTTCCAGCTTGTCGACAAATCTCAGAAAATGTAAATATTGTGCTACATATCACACATCATGAAAATGTCTTCAAATGTTGTGATGCTATATTTTTTGCCTCACCACCCACACTCAAAGTTGGCTATAGGCAGCAGCTTTTATGAGGCAGCAGGAGACCAAACGCTCATCAGATGAAACTATAGCGATGTGGCCGTGTAGGACTCAATTAGGGCTTAGGTTCTAAGTCAGTGAGCTAATCCAGGGAAGAACACACACACTCACACACCCACAGACCCATTCCACTGAGTCACCAACTGTTGCATTCCGGCTTCTATAGGATTAAAGCACATTTGCTCACATGCAGTTACAGAGCAAACACAAATGTGTTACACAACTGCTGCTTCTGAATGAGATGGGGCAGATCATACATGTTGAAAAGCAATGAGCTAAATAAGATAAATGAAATCATGAAATAAGCTAAAAAATTTATTATAGAAAAGGATTCATATGCACTAAAATACATCACCTAATGATTATCTGTAGTCCAAGTTGTACATCAGAAATCTGTCAAATCGTAACATGTACAGGGCTGATCACTGTTATGTGCAGATGATAGTATTCAAATATTATAATGTTGCGAGGCTAGTTTTAAAGGAGAAATAGTCCACCCAAGATGATATTCAGCCCTGCCCAGCACCCCCACTCAAATAAAAAGAAAGGCTTTTTTGCTATGCCATTCTGTCCCACCACCCTCCCCATCCTCAGACTCCCTCTTCACCTAAATAGCTGCTCAGTCAAGATATTTTTGGTCCAAATTTTATATTTTGTAAAAATTATTTAGAACTCGGAGCTGCAAGGATAATGTGACTAACAACAGTTGACTTCAATTGTCACCTAAATGGTCTTTTACTCAAACGACATCACCAAAACATCTCTGAACTCACTCAACCAACTTCAAATATATCTTAATTAAGGTCTTACAGACTAGCTGATGAGGTTTAAGACACAGTATGCCTTACCGTGAGCTTTAAAGGTGCCTTAGGATGGAGATCTGTATTAACCTTGTTAAAGATTATTAGGAAGAGTTTGATACATTGAACTGACATAGTGTGAACTGTTGCACCCTCCTTCAAATGTACATTACACATAAAAAAAACATGGGTGTGTTCCAAAATTCCAGACTATGAAGTCATAGACATGCTCTCAAAATTTACATACAACAGCATCACATCCACCATTATAGTTTTAATTCTCACACAATGCAGGGGAAATAGCGTCTCAATGATATGTAATGAATTCATAACAGCTTTTCTACATCCTCTCTCTTGCATACCAGGGTTTTTCCTCAGCATTTCTCTTGTTTTAAAAGAAGTATCAGCTTAAAACTATTAGAAAAATTGTATTGGATGGAGAACTATGAAGTGAATTGTATGCCAAAAGTTTTAAAATAATAAAATGTGCAAATACAAATCTAAGATACAAATGGAAAAAGCCCCACCCATTTGTGAAAACTGCCAAAACTCAGAAGCAACTGAAGAAAACTGAAGCAGAATTAAACGAGAGATTCCACAAGCAAAATACTTTAGAAGCAAAAAATGCAAAAACAAAACTTAAAAGCAAAATCTGAGTAATTAAGTAAACAAGTATATCTAAAAATATACATATTTAATTTTTTCTGTTTTGCATTCACAGCTTTTCCATTAATTTCTTAGATTTTGATTTTTTTGCACAATTTATTATTTTGTGTAAAACTTTTGGAACAAAATTAAGTCCATAGAGAACCACCTTTCCAGATAACGCAGTTCTACTGCTCCACAGCTCAATATTGAGGGGCTTCATACCTCTGTAGCCCAAGCCTGGCTTTAGGCATACTTCCAATAGCTTCATGTTAATCTGCTCCAGAGAGTCCTATTCTATTGTCAGTACTTCTTTGCAGGGACTAGACAAGCTGTGTCTTTTGCATTTATGCATCTGTGTCAGCAATGGGTGCAACTCAAAGTAGCTGAATGCATTTGTATTAGGGGTGTCCACAAATGTACTCTCTCTCTGTGGGAAATAGATAGCACTGGATAAAAAAAGAATAAATAGCTTTATGCTACAAGTGTCCTGTAAACCTACCAATCAGAGCAGAGCTGCTGCAATTACAAACGATGGCTTTCGCAACTGCATCGCCTGCGTAAAGCAATAGATTGTTCAGTAAAGATTTTGCTACACTACGTATGCCTGGTGTGTGTGGAAAAATATACAAATATGGTTTCTGGGTTAATCATTCCAGTCAATAATTCTGATCCAATTTTTTTACACTCATTCATTCATTATCACACCCGCTTAATCCTTATTAGGGTCGCGGTTAGTCCCCCACCCCCTTACTGGGTGCAGGGCAGGGCATTACACTATTCAACTAAGCCCAGGACAGGGCGCCAGTCCATCGCTGGGTGACACACACACACACAGACAGACACACCTACGGACAATTTTTAGAGTACCCAATTCACCTGACCTCCATGTTTTTGGACTGTGGGAGGAAACCGGAGACCCCGGAGGAAACCCACGCAGACACGGGGAGAACATGGAAACTCTGCTCAGATGGGGAATCGAACCCAAGACCCCAGCGCTGAGAGGCGAACGTGCTAACCACTAAGCCACTGTGCCCCCCCGATCCAATTTAAAGTACAAAAATCCTTGTACAGAACTGAGCAAACGTAAGCATCCAAAACGATGTACAACCTCCTCCTCATCTGATTCATGAAGCTGTATAAGAGGTGATTTGAGCAGAACTGATGAATCAGCTTCTGCTGCGTGGAAATAATCAACTGTCCACACCAACAACTGATATGGTTTTTATCAATATTATTGATGATATTAAAATGATATCAATTTATCATTTTATCTACCGGTAAATACTGGTTTAGATTTGTTTATTCGACAAAATATTTGTTAAATGTTCATTTATATACCTTTAGCACATTACTGCCTGAAATTTTAAATGTCCTTTATATACCCTGAGCTTGCCTGAGCATGAACACTATACAACTAAAGAGTTTTTTCTTCTTGCACTATATTGTTTTCACTGAGTCACAATTCATGTTTACATGACTAATTTTTAACCTCTCTTTATGCCTTAACAGCATGTATTTATAACTCTGTTATGATTGGCTGATCTGTTTTGTGCATCATATAAATATGCAATACATGTTTAAACATGTTTAAAAGGGGCTAAACTCATATAGGCCAAATATGTAAATGCATTTTACTGACATCATAAATAGTGTACATAATACTATTTTATTTAAAAAGTAACAAAAAATGTGTTTTCTCTTTTTTTTGACTGATTTTTACAAAAAAAATACATATACGGTTTATAAAGGATTTATATTCTATATAAAGGGAAACTTCTGAAGTAGATCCAGTAGAAAACTTAAATTTCCATTTTATACTCACTTTACGTCACAACAAAAACTAAAACCAGTTTTTTGGGTGCATCACGCTCCCTAAAAATTACTAATAGCTTCATGACCAAAGAAAACTTTTTATCTGAATAATTAATAACAGAATATGTTGCTTCTTTGCAATGTTGTGTTGGGTTGGTTGCAAGTCTTTATGCAACCTTGTGGATTTAATCCTCAGTTAATCTCAGAACTGAACTTGAACAGCTGTCTGTCTTGTCAGGTGGTGAATCCTGAAGTCTTTGTGTTGCTTTACTTTATTCAGCAGGAAATCAGAAAAAAAAATGTTGACAGCTTTGCATGTGGCCTTACAGCTTCACAATGAGCAATTTTGGGGCTTTTTACTAGGCACTGTCACAGTATCTAAATGCTTTCCAAATGTTTTATGTTCCACACCGTTCTTATCTTTTAACTATTATCCATGCAGAAGTGTCTTGAAGATGTTTTGTTTACAAACATGAATTTGTTCTATATCAACACTCTGGAAATGTTCATAACAATCAAGCAGGCTAGCCTTCCTGATGTTAAATGACAGTAGGACCACAAATAGGTCGGCTTTGTAGATTGCTTGTCCTGCATTCTTGCTACAAACCATATAAACTACCTGTTGTCTATAACTATGCGCCAAATTGGTCAGGGGTTCATCTTACAGCAAGAAGTCCAAGTTCAGCCAGAACTATCTCAGGAAAAAAGAACAAGATTGAAAACATGGAGTTTCCAGACTTAAACCTCATCCAGCTGATTTGTGATGAAGTGAAAAGCAAAGCAAACCTACAAGTGCCACCATTTATGTGAACTTCTGCAGCAGATTTGTGAAGAACTGTCTGAAGAATATTTGATGTCTATTGTAGAAAGAATGTCACGAGTGTGTTCAGCTGTTATATCTGACAAAGGTGCTACTTTTTGTCCAAAGTTTAGATACATTTTGGTCTATAAATTGATTCCATGATGTCTTATTTAACTCCTGTGCTTTGATTTCAGAGTCAATGAGACATTAAACTCAATCATTTTCCAAAAAACTGGGATTTTGACATACATAAAATGTCTAAATGTGCGGAATTATATCAGAGTATGTGTGATAAGTGAAGTAACAGCTTTTGACGTGTCCCATTATAACAAATTAAGGGACTTGGCAGAGGAAACTCCACTCTGTATTGTGGAGTTCTCTGCCTCTTCTTCATCAATTTATTTAATATAACAGGACACCTCAGAAGCCATTATCTCATACCTGTTGGACATACACAGGTTAAAAGTGACATTATCTGAGTTTTATGTGTGGAATTTGTCACGTATACGTATATCCTCCATCCTCCTTCTGAACCTCTCAGTACTCTCTTAAATCATGGCAGGTCTCCTGGGCCTCAGTGCTAATACAACCACCCCCGACCACCACATCCCCCCAAAACACTCCACACTTCTCCACATGAATTTTAATCAGCGTTTCTCTACAGCCGCTACAAACTTCAGAGGCATGACAACAAAAAGAGTGGAGGAAAAGAGAGGAGAAGAAGAGCAGAGAAAAAGAGAGCAGGAAAAGAACACTTTCCCACCACCATGAGCTCCAAACCCACACAAAAAACACTGCCCAGCACAGAGAGGTAACACAGGACGCCCAACTTCTCTCTGTCTATCCTTATCTGTCTTTCTCTCTGTGACTTCATCTGTCTATATCTCTCTATCCATCTCTCTCCCTCTCTCTCTCTCTCTCTCTCTGTGCCAAAGTGTCTGACATCATTTGGGAGCATGTTTGCTTCAGTTTTTTTGCATTTACCCAAAACAGCCTGTCTAACCACATCTCCACTGCTTCAGGCTTTCTGCTCTTTTTCTGCTTTTTTCTTGGCATTCATTTCCCCTCAATCCCTTCTGCTCACTCACGTCTATCTCCCCCTCATTTGACTCAGATTTATCACAGTTTCATGTGTCTGATCTCTATTTCTGTCATTGACTCTGATTAGAGAGGACTGAGGGCTTGATACCAGGGTTAGCCAAGATGATGATATAACTTGGTATCACCAATGACTGACAATTAACCTGACACATACCCTTCCTGTCAAAAGTTTGGGGTCACCCATTACATACAACATTTTAAATGGCAACACACAATTGTACTTCAGAAGAAATGATTGTATTTGTTTGGCGACTATGACAAAATCCACAGATGCTGCTGGTTCAGATACACACTCTTCTATGGTATAAGGTGAATTAGGATAGTTCAGTTTTGGTGTCTCTCACAAGTCTACACACTTCTACTCAATCTCTTTAAAACCAGTAGATATCACAAAGCTAATAGCTGACGTTAGCTTATTTGCTAGTAACAGACTACTATGCCCCTACCACTTCCCTGGCCACACCCCCAGCCTATGTTTGTCACATACGTGCCATATGCTTTTGCTTTCATTCATGTCATGTCTTTTCTCCACCCCTAACTACGTCATGTCATTATGTCTGAGTGACTGCACCTGTCTAGTTCACAGCCCTGATTGTCTATCATGTGGGATTATGTTTTCTTTAAAAGCCTTCCTAGTGTTTCAGTCCTCACCCGTCATTGTATTATCTATCATCAGTGTATCCATGCTGCGTAGTGTCAACCCTACATCTTTGAGTTTTGTCACAGCCACAGTCTGTTTGTTTTGTTCTGGTCAATAAAGTTACGTGTTTTTGCATTCCGACTGCTTCACAGCCACAGCAAGACTGACAACCAAATAATGATTAAACTATTTGAGAAAGGGGAGGGGAATTTTGAGAAGTAGGGCTGAAGTTCTGACTGGCTTGGCTGATAGAGCCTGAAGCCAGACAACCCCCCCACACACACACAGCCTTTTTTAATGAGAGAAGTCGAGAGAAGTTATGGATAGTCTGAAGAATTGCGAGGTGCCAGGTTGGTGGTGGGTGCAAAGTTTTGCAAAGCAGAATAGAAAGGCTTATATAGGGAGTGAATGAATGAAAGGTGGAGTTATGTCAAATTTCTGTTATTACATAACATGATTTTGAACTTCCTACTATGCACCAAAATGTAATTGCTACATCATTTAAGCTGGAACAGAAAACTCAAATAAAAAGCAAACTTCAACTTTGTGGAGCAACAGCAAACATGATCATACTTCCCTCGTCTGCATGTCCACTGACAGTCCTTATTAATCCCTAATAATTTTCATTTTTAACAGTCCTCAGTTGTAGTGACCCAGTTTGAAAAAGCAAGCAAACATAAATTGGTTACCAAACAAGTACAAGAGTACATCTCGGAATGACATAGACTGTCCACAACCTAGCTTTGTTTTAGGTTTGTTGGCACTCCAGATACTCAAATTTGGGCAAAAACACTGCTACATAAACTAGTATGTGCCATTAAAAATCCAGTGTTCTACTTTCTAGTTGTTGTAAGTTCATTCACACCAAGTTATCTAGGCTTAAGTTGAAAACAGCTGGTATTTACAGTCTTTTTAAATGCTTGCAGCATGTTTCTTAGGGGGCAGGTTAGCATATTTGAATGACATATAAGTAAACATGAATGTGAAAGATGCCAGTGATCAGAAAACCTTTTGAAATAGAGAAAATTATATTTAGAATAAAAAAACAGAAGATTTTTCCCCAAAAAAAGAAACACAACTAGCTTCGCCTCCTTTTTAGACAACTGACTGGAATGAATGCATCCTTGATCCTGACTGGCTGTGCAGGATACGCTGGGTGCAAAAAAAAAAAAAAGAAAAAGTTAAAAGTATTTCAACTAAACCTTGTGGTTTAAAAATGCTAAGCTCACTGTGCAGGCTACAGGAACACTTTTAGACATGATGAGAGCTGCTCCATAGACAACACTGAAAAATGTGTGCATCACAGAGTTTGAAAAGGCATTAGTGTGAATTCCCCCTTAGCCAGAAAAAGCCCATTTTCCACTGCAGGGCTGTTTGATTCTAAGTGAAACAATTCCAGTGCCATTTCCACATGGACACTGTTCAGTTCAGAATGCTTACAAACCATTCAAACCAGTTTTCTTCATTACAGTAGCTACCAGCCAATGGTTTAATGGTGTATCTATTCAATGACTGTTTCTGTGTTTATGTTGCAGTTGTGCTCATCTTGGGTTATTTCAATGCCAAAAACAATCAAATAAAGCTCAATGGATAAATGAGCACAATACACAATTGTCATCAATTAAGTTCTGTGCTACTGACTGGGAGAGAGGGTCTGGTTATTGTTAATCTGGCTAACAGCATGATAATGTTTGACTCTGCCAAACCAAAGTTCCACTGACAAAAGTGTAAAACATTTCAGTCCATTCTAATATAGCAAAGATGGGCGTTAAAGGGACAAAAAATGCAAAACAGTCTCTGTGATGTTTGTAGCCTGCTAGCTGGCAATGCTAATGTTTGCTAAGCTGCCACGAGCTATGCCAAGTTTAGCAGGTTCCAGATCCAAACATTACATTACAGGCTGGGTTCAGCTAACTGCAATTATTATGATGAAGCCAGAATAAAGCCACTTAGCTTTGTGTTAGCTTGGGTTGTGTTAGCTAGATTAGGTGAAAGGTCACATCTATCTATCTCTCTGTCCATCCATCCATCCATCCATCCATCCATCCATCCATCTATCTACAAGGCTTATTTTGGGAAATAATTAAGTTACTAATTTTATAAGGATTTATTTGAATTAAGAACCATATTCAGTAAAATGTATCATTTTGTTTGGTTTCAGCCAAATATTTTCATTTTGGTGCATCCTTACTGATGATAAACACTATTATAACATTTGAAAGCATAAAGTCAAGTGACAGTAAGATAGCCAGAACCAAAATTCCTGTGATTTTTGACTAATGAAATCACCAGTTATCAATATGAATGAATATACTGAATATACTATGTGGGCAACATTCACTGCCATATTAGCTAAATGCAGTGTAGGAGCAGAACACTTGAATCATTACTAATTGAGTGCTAATTCAGGAAGAAGGCAGATGCAAAAAGTGTGTGAAATATTCAAAAGTAGTCAATTCTATTAGAATAAACTTCAATATGTTACAAGTTAACAGAGCCAAAATGAAAATCCTGAAAGTACAGGCGAAGGGTCCAGGGGGAAGCTACTGGTTTCAGATAGCTCAGAATGTCTTAAATTTGTGCACAAACCATTGGTCTCAAGGGTCTTGGACTAGTGGATAAAATTGCACATAGAGGATGCACACTATGTTATTGACCCACTGTGCATTAGAATAGGCCCAGCATATTCCAGTGTTGACCTGTTCACTCTCACATCTAGGCTGTCTTCTCTTCTCCATGTGCTTTGTTTCCATATGCTCTATTTGTTTTGACTATTGTCTTTGACCTTGTCCTGCCCGGTCATTAGTGTTCCCATCTATGTTTAGTCCCTTTCTCCTCCTGTTCCCAGATGTTCCTCATTGTGCCTTGTGTATATTTAAATGACACTCTTTTGATTTTAAGTTTAGCACAGTTACAAACTTGAGTCACCATAGAATCAAAATTTGGAAGTTTGGCTATAGCATCTGATTGATCTTTTTAATATTTTTCACAGGTCATACTTTAAAGAAAATGGATGTTCTTTACATTTTGTTCTGATCTTAAATCAAAACAGACCTCCTAGAACAGAGGAGTCCAACCCTGGTCCTGGAGATCTACCACCCTGGAGAGTTCAGATGTAGCATACTTCCATCCATCCATCCATCCATTATCTTCCACTTAATCCTGATCAGGTTCACAGTGAGTCTCCTAACCCTTCACCGGGCACAGGGCAGGGCAGCTAAGCCTAGGACAGGGTGCCAATCCATTACTTAGAGTACCCAATTCACCTGACTTCCATGTTATTGGACGGTGGGAGGAAACCCACACCGACACGGGAAGAACACAGAAACTCGCAGATGAGGACTTGAACCCAAGACCTCAGTGCAGAGATGTGAATGTGCAGAGATGCGAATGTGCTAACCACCAAGTCACTGTGCCACCCCATGCAGCATACTTTACTCTGATATTCCGATGACCCTGAAAGCCTTTATTAACTAGATGTGATGTGTCTGATCTCTGTCTGAACACAGACTGACACCACCACCATGAGTATGATCCACCATCCAAGTAATACCTGATTTGTGGTGGTCCTGATCACTGAAGAACAGGTGAAAGGAAGCTAACAACATTTAATGTTTTAATGTTATGGCTCAGTGATCAGTCTTATACACCCCTGGTGAGATTAGACTATTTTTGTACATTTTCTAAGTGAAAATAAGTCTTATGTACAACCACAGGAAACAAATGCAAATATCTTTCTATTTATTTATTTTCTGAATGTATCACTTGTTTAATGTGATAGTGTTTAATGTGCCATATCCTTTGCACAGGCTTATTTTCACTTTCATTTTTTCCAAAATGTGTATTAAAATGTGCAGAGTTGTGCTCTGCAGATGATGTGACATTTTACAATAAATAATTTTTTTAACATCCAGTCCTAATAATTACCACAGTGTTCTCGTCAGACATCCTCCTTCTGACTGACTCATCTCCTCTCGCCTGCCTCTCCTCCCTTCACATTCAAGTACCTATTAATTGCTAAACGCAGATAAGCCCATGTCTTTTAAATGTGTGATAGCTTGACTGGTGAGAGAACTTGCAGAGTCTCCCTCTGAGGGCTGTGGAGGAAATGAAAAGAAGTATCCAGGAGGGTGAAAAAATCTGTGGAACATTTACGAAAGCTCTGCTGTTTTCACGAGCGAATGCGTTCCCTCCACCCCGGGCAACCTTTAGTCTGAGAGGACCCACGTAGCATTTCTAGCACTACCGCCACTTTAATCACGCTGGTTAAGTAATGCCACGGAGGGTACTGGCTGAGTGTAAATGTGTAGGCCTGCGGGTGTACACGGAGCACAGTGAACCATGGAGCGCGCACCGGCTGTCTGACTCACTCACTCCAACCCATCATGAGCCACAGAATACAACTTGTTCCAAGCTTCATGTAACAATGCCCCCCACACATATACACGAACAGAAGACACAGTCTCGGAGATGAGTTCTTCATCAGCGTCATCAAGGTCTCTCCACATTATGACAGGACAGCCTGCCTTATTTGGTCTAAAAGAAACAAGCCTTTACATTTACAAACTCACAACTGACTTATCTATACTCCACACACATCTGCATTCTTTTTTTTAGGTTGGAAAACCTTTGGAAATGACTCAATACAAAATAATACCCGAAGTTTCGATTCTATACCTACCACAGAGTTTAACATGCTCCAGTTGCATGTATACAGTTTTGTCAACAGTAAGTCTTTGAACAAAGGGGTTTGGCCCCCATAACAGTGAGTGTGTTTACATGCACTTAAACCTTTAACATCTTCACCAAGAAAGAAGAAATTGAATTATTATAATTTTTTGCTTGGGGTGTGAATGTGGTGGGGGTTAATAATAGGAACAGTCAATGTTTTTAAAGACCTGACCGTTTTTTTAATGTACATTTTAAACACACAATGAGTTGGCACTTTATGGTAAAATCAAAACATAAACTACAAACACAAAAACTGTTCAATGACATGCTAATTTTGTTCACTTTTCAAACTCCACACTCATCTGTGTGGTGGTGGAACAGCACTAATGGTTTTTCAGCATTTTATCCAGTTTATTCCTTGTGGTTTGGCTATGAAACTGCTGGTTTGCATTCAGATAAGAAAATGTTGCATTTCTAGGGACCTCTAGTGGATGTGGAGATGGCACAATCACATTGTGTTAAGCTCACCACCGACTTCAAGAAGACATAGTGAAAAATAAGCTCTATCAAATGATTGAGCAGGATGTTAAAGGGTTAATAATCTGATAACTGCAGATAATCAGATTTTGTCTGTAATCCCGTTGACACTCAGAATTCAGATGTCTCCTTTACAACTGTGCTCATATATCCATTTTGAATGACCACATTACCTGTGAGATTCTCAAAAAGTCTCAATTTTGGTTTTCTAGCATCTAGAAGAATGACGAAGAACATCTCAACCTTGTAGATGGTTTCAGTATCACACAAAAATGTTTTGTTGCTACTGTTTTGTTGCTGTATCTTAGTGCACACTCAGACTACAAAAGAAAAAAAAATGATTAGATGTAATGGTGTGCATGCACTAAAAAACCTGACCATTGGAATAGTCAAAAAACTGCAGAAATCCAGTCCTGGTCAGATTATTAAATGCATGTATGCACACTCACTGATGCTAGTGTTATCATTAAAATGCACTGATTTCATGACCAAACCAAATAATGTTGTTTAACACTTAAAAGGCTTGTAACACTCTAGTACATTTTAGTAGTTATATGAAAAACAATGCAAACTGGCTGGTGAGGTCATCCTAAATTATAAAGGAAGAGAATTCTGCAGGAAACCCCCTTTATAAACTCATTGTTTAGAGCAGGGGTTCTCAAATGTTTTTCACACAAGGAGTGCTGTTATACTGACTATCAACATAGCTGTGATTTGGTCAAAGATAATCACAGCCATGCTGATATTCAGTATAACAGCATGACCTTGACTGTGATACTGCTTTTGTACAACTGTTCTACAAGCCCCATTTGTTAGCTGACAAAAATAAGTGACAACTTTTTATTATTTGGTTGTTTATTTAATCATTTATTTGTCAACTGGACTGAGCTGGAATGTTTTCAAGCAACACTTAAACATTTTCCTGCATACTAGATGCGTTGTGTAGAATTATGTTACTGCAGATCATCTCCATTATGTCATGAACATTTTCCTGTATGTTTATTGTGCAACAGTTAAATAAGAGTGTGTGGACCAGCAGCCATAACACACCAGCACAGCAAAACATTCAAATCCACTGAAGCTAAGCAGGTTTGGCTCTAGTTGCGACCTGGATGGAAGGCCTCCAAGGAGAATCTTGTGTGGCTGATGGACAACAGGAGGTATTATTTAAATGTTCTGGGTGGATCATAATGACAGGGACACAGAACTATAGAAAAACATGCCACAGACTTTCAGATGAGATCCTGATCCCTTCTGAGGTCAGAAAAAGACCTCTGGTCATTTCCACTATGGCAGTTAATCTGACACCCTGACAAAATTTCACATTACTAATCATCCGCATCCTTAAAACTGACTTAGTCTCTCCTCGTCTCTCTAATAACAAATGTGTTCTGGTGCAGACTGGCTGCCATCACATCATCCTGGTACATGCTGCACAATGGTTGTGCCTAAGGAGACTCTCTAATGTATCATTGTATAATATATACAAATGTACCCATAAGTAGGGATGCATTAAATATTCAGCAATTACAATTGTTGTTTTTTTATACAAATATAAAAGAATAATCAATTAATCTCATGTTATTAAACCTATTGATGTCAAACCAACTTATTAAAATACCGACATCCATTCCTGACTAACTACAAGACTTATTTTGAGAAATAGTTCAGATACTAATTTTATAATTATTTATAAATTAAGAACTGTGTTCAGTATTCAGCCTAAAATGTTTATCTCTACCTATAAGCTGACAGTCACTTTGACAGTTTTTGTTTACATCCTCCATGTGCTGTCATGTCTCCATCCTAGTCCTGCCTCCATCATATCCTGTGAGGGACTTCACCTGAGGCTCGTTATGTCACAGCCATGGTTCCCCATCTCATGTGTGATTATGTTTTGGTTAAAATGTTCATTCGTCTTCATCAGTCATTTTATTTTTGTCTGTATTATCATCAGGTTTGTATTGGGTTTACATATCACAGTCAAGTTCAAAAGTTTCAGTTCATAGCCAAGAGTTTCTGACAAATAAACATTTTGTTGCACCCTGCATCCGCCTCGACTCCTCCAACTGACAGTGGTGTATGTAATTCTGATGAGTTAACAGCTCATTTTAAATGAATTTTGATCAGGTAACAGTTAATAGAACACACCTGTAGAGTGAAGTGATACATGCTAAAACTCTATATCAGGGGTAGGCAACTCTAGTCCTGGAGTGCCGGTGTCCAGCACAGTTTGGTGATGTCACTGCTCTGACACTACAATTAAACATGCTAATTGCCCGCTGAGTTGAATCAGGTGTGTTTGATCAGGTAGATCACCAAACTGTGCAGGAAACCAGCACTCCAGGTTTGGAGTTGCCTACCCCTGCTCTATATCAACACTGACTCAAGGAATGTCTTGTCCAATCCAATTACTTGGTAGGTACTAATTGCTGTGCAAAACACAGTTATTGTTATTTTTAATGTTTGTCAAAAGTCAGGTCCAGAAAGTAAAAATCCATTCCAGGATTTTGTTCCATCTGTCTGCAAAACTCTGCTTCTAGTTTATGATTATTAGAGGTATGACAGTTGCAACAAAATCCTGGGGAGGATTGTTACTTCCTGGATGTGAATTTCCCTCTTCTTGATATAATAAGCAGGTGATTTAACATTTAAGCAGTAGCAAAGTTTATTGACTACATGCTCAGGAAAAAGACAGCCTAGCTGTATTATGGATGCACTCCCTACCTCTTCATGTTATATAAATTTGCAGTTCCCCTGCAATTCACAGACCACTGCAGGTCTCCAGACCCTCTTTGAGCATTATAAAATGTATAGGACCACCACTTTAGAATAAGGTTGGACTGCACAATGTATCGGAGGCTGATATGTTATTTGATGAGAATTGTAAAACTTAAATTACTGTTCTCCAATATTTATATTACGACTGATAATTCCAACTGATTATTTTGTGTCCTACGTTCTGCTTGTACTATGAGAAGTGTCCTTCTTATAGATCCTACAGCATGCTGTGCTGGCCACACAGTGTCTCCTTATAATGGCTGTCAATGTACACAACATGTGACATTACATTATTTATATTAAAACAGTTTGTTTAAATGATCATTTGATATTGGTATCTGTAAAATCAGGCACTTTTAATGTAATGTACACATTTAATGTAATCACGCATGCACACATACATAGGCACACACACACACACACACAGTCCCAGAAGCACTGAAGTGTGTATGCCTGACTCCAGCCTTCTGCTCACAACTGTCACAGACTCTCTCACCTGTTTCTCAAAGATGCTGTCACAGTGACCACACACACACACACACACACACACACATGCACACACACACACACACACACACACACACACACACACACACACAAATACATAGCAATATGGAATCAGCAGTGTCTTGACCCTTATTCTTGATATCTGTATAGTGATTATTATGTATAGAATAAAAACTAATTAACCATGTTTCGAAAAAGAATGAACTGGGACTAATGTTGCATTCAGGTGCTCATTATATGCAATTTGTTAACAGAGTTTGGGTGTTTGTTGACAGATCTGCTCACAAAACACCAAAAATCTACACTAGAAAATATCCAATGAAAGTAATTCATACTAATGACCTACTAAGGTTGAAAAAAATATTATTTAATATGTATTAAGTTTCTTACTTGTAAAACATATAACACACACACACACACAC
>BRDA01031987.1:0-34046 GCA_036984385.1 Crenuchus spilurus | reverse complement strand
TGAGAGGTGTAAGAAGCTTGTTGATGGTTATAGGAAGCGATTGATTTCAGTTATTTTTTCCAAAGGGTGTGCAACCAAATATTAAGTTGAGGGTTTTGTGTGAAATTATGTCAAATTTGCATTTTTTCCTCTGCTTTTTGTGTTGTTCTAATACACACAAAGGAAATAAACATGTGTATAACAAAACATGTGTAATTGTAATAATTTTCTGGGAGAAATACTTCATTTTCTGGAAAAGATTCAGGGGTGCCAACACTTTCGGCCATGACTGTATATTAAAGCTGACATTCATTACTAAACATTTTCTTCTAGGAAGAAATACACAAACCTTGTGGTTACACCACAGGACTATTCTTTTCTAATACATACATAAGAAGTTTCCTCAAAAATATCTTCTGAGCTAAATATGAGAGAAAATGAGACATTATGGACCATCGGTGTCTAACTTTGCTGCTGGTGAAATACAGTTCCTGCAGCATGAGCTCAAAGCCAGGCCAAGTTTCCACGTTGGTGGAATGACTAGCCTAATAAATTAAGGAGACTCCAATAAATTCTTCATGGCCTGCAGCCACGAGTGCAATCCACAGCCGAGGATGAATTCACTGCACCCACTTCTGCACAACAAGCATCTCTTATTTAATCATTCTATTAATTATCGTCATTATATTATGTGACTTAATCTATCCCCAAAAAACATATTTTTACATCTGTTATTAAATTCAGTTACGATCAGTGAAGAATTCTGCTATTCAGTTTCTTTGCCCAAAATTCTTGGCTTTTACTCACTTATTTTAAGCACAAATGGCAGCAATTTGATTTCAATTCCAATTCCATTAAGATAATTTAGGTTAAACCATTTTCAACCTCGCAGCCTATTCGGACAAAGGCAAGGAGAAAAATTCTCACATTATCTAAGTCATTTGCTGCTCTGGTTTTTAAGGGGGAAGGGTGGGGGGAGGGATCTCAAATCATATTTAAGCAATCAGGCAATTCAAGTACATTGGCTCATTAACACATTTCTAAAGAGGCTAATCTGTCAAAGAAATGCAATTTGGCTAGTACTAAAAGTCCCTGTTCGTTCACGAGTGGGAAATGCTTTCTCTTTGTGGAAAGTAGGTGTGCAGACAAAACAGCTCTTCTTGGACTGAAGGCTAGTTGACCCTTGGTAACCTCCAGCAGGGCAGGAGGCCCACTAACCTGAGCTTGGAAGGCCAGGTCCAGACGCATTAGAGCGTATTCGGGCCTTTGCTCTGCTCCACTGCACTGGGTCTTACCCTTCTGCTCCTTCGGCCCACAACACTACAGAGCTCCATTGCTGAGGAGCAGCAGGTCCATTTGCCGCTGTGTGGAGTGGACACTCACTGGGCCTTAAGTGCTCTGACAGAGGACAGGTTTGATGTGTGTTGAGTGTTTACCGAGGAGCCAAAAAGGCAGCCCTCCTGAAGCTCGATGAAAAATACATACCCCTGAAATCACCTTCGCATTTTACCTCTCTCCTTTTATAGGATATAAATAGCCACAGCTCTCCAGGTTTCAGAGCAATGTAGCAAAGTGCAGGGAATGCTGCAGGTGGAGTGAACGTATCTGGACCAGCATCGGTCCAAAGCAGCCTTTAATGGGCTTTGATAAGGGGGTAGGCGGCCGTTAAAAGCAGGAGGTCCCAAGCAACACACACTGACCCAAGGCTTCAGCTTTAACTGCTCTAGAAGGAAGCCGTCAGGTGAAATTAAGGCCTTCTCACTGTTCTCAATGTTATATAACACCATACCCTGTGCTAGCTGTGATTGGTACATTATATGAACAAAAGTACTCAGACAACTACTCATTCAGTGTTTGTTCAGTAATCAAGAAATCTTGTCTACGGTTCAGATGAGGCTTTCGAGAAGATTTTGGAGTGGAGTGAGGATTTGTTTGCATTCAGATACAAGAGCTTGAGTGAGGTCAGGATGTTGGATGATCACCACCACCTCCATCCCCAACTCATTCCAAAAGTACCAGATGAAGCAGAGAACACAGATCCACTGCTTCACCGCTCAAACCTGGGGGGCTTTATTCCCCTCTAGCCCATGTCATTAAGCAAGGTGACAATAAGGGTGCTTTCACCCGGACAACCACAGTCCGGACAAAAGGAGCAAAATTTGGTCCAACTAAAAGGGGTGGTCGCGGCCCGGATCTACTGAACCAAGGTCCGGTTGGTGTTCAGTGTGAAAACACTTTTCTAGAAAGTTCGGACTTTCGAACCAAATACAGGAAGTTGACGCAGACGTTCAACAACATTCAACGACAATAACAGAAGTAAAATAAGCGGAAGAGATGACATGTTTAATAAAATTTGTCAGATGAACATGTGAAAAGTCAGCTTAAAAATGCACAAAAATGCTGAAATGTGCAGCTTATTTTCTGAGAGGATGAGAGAGAAAGGGTATGACAGAGCAGCCTAAACTAAACTGCGGCGGTGGTATATAAAAGTATAGAAAAGAAGTATATTAAGCATCAGATGGACGTTCTACTATAAGCAAATCAGTGTCGAGTGTAAGAAGATGCACCCCACGTATGTGATGACAGGACGTAGGCATGTTCTACTAAAAGTCTTTGGTGTGCTCGCAAAAATGAAGCGAAAACAAACCTAACCGAACCAAATATATACAAAGTAACAAACGCACAAACATTGGTTCGTACCATGGTCCAGACTTTTAAGTGTGAAAGCACCCTAAGTTCATGTTTATCTGGTGCAGAGAGTCCTGTGCTTTTGAGAATACCTCTCCAAGAAGAGTAGACAAGCTCTGTGTGTGCATTTCTACACCCATTTCAGCAGTGGGTGCAACTTAAAAGTGGCTGAAAGCATTCATTAGAGTGGGTGTCCACAAAACATTTGGACATACAGTGTATGTATCGATGTCCTGGCTTCGCGCCTTAAATCATTTCATATATTTTACGACTTTTTTACAAAGTCAAAGCCTTCAAGACAATCAAGGTTTCTGTGGTTTCCAAAATGAAGATTGAAAAAAAAAGATAAAATAGGCCAAAGTTATGCTGCATGTGTGTAGATTATATGAAACGTTGCTGAAAATGAGCGTGGAATACGGCGGTTCTAATTTATATCCTGTCAGAGGGACCCGATTACCGTCCTGTGGGACTTACTTTTCTTTTTTAGATGTACTGCTGAAGACTCTTCAGCTCTATACAGCGTGTTTATTGTGTGTTAGAGTGTGTGTGGAAGATTGGCGGGTAATTGCACCCTGCCTGAGTGAGCGAGGGGGTCGGACTTCCGCTCCATTCCTCCATTGATCTGAGTGAGCAACTAGTGCGCGTGGTGCATTTATCACATCAACATCAGAGGCCCTCGCGGGACATTCGCAGACACCACAAATCCATTTCACACTCCCAAATAAAACAGCCTGTCGGTGCAAAACTTCCTATCGGCCGCAGCCATCAACATGAAGGACTGCCCTCGAGTAAATAGGATTTGGAGTCACGTGCATGACTTTTATACAGCGCTACAAAAGCAGAACAAACTCATAACTCTCATATTTGAGTATAAACCCCCTCTTCAACTCCCACCCCCCTTGTATCTCTGGTTAACAGCAACGCATCCGACCCTCCGTCAGCGCAGGAATGCCCACAATGCCAGGAATTTGGGATGACATGGAAGCCTTCCAGCAGGCCTGTCATATAAGGAGGGAAACCACAGCTTCAGGCTTGGCCTTTTCCTGTTTATCCATCGCCTCCCTCTGTCTTACCAAACCTCTCTTTAGTGGAGAAGTGCCATCACTCTCTTCTGGGTGACAAAGATAGCAGTTATTGTCTTAAAAGGCATTAAGGAAGACTGCATGAGTAAATATTTTGAAATGAGTACACAATTTCACACTGTATTTAAAAGATATTAGGACTTTGTATGCTTGTCACAATAAGCATATTAATTTTTTTAGGGGTTGTGGAATAATATGAACTGTGCATGGAACCAAGTTCAATTTTATGCTCTAAAAATATCTGTGATGTCAGACGTACGTACACTAACTGGGATGGTTTCCACAATTCTAGTAAAACACAGTCAATATTTGTGCTTAGATTGTATTTACGTATCTTTTGAATGAATATATACTTATACATGTTGTTGAGGTGTATAAACACACACTATACCTCCAAATATTTGTGGACACACCTTTAAATTAATGCATTCAGCTACTTTAAGTTGTATCCATTGTTGACAAATGTTTATCTAGCCCCTGTAGAGATGTGTTACCGATCAAATAGGACTCTGAGGAGCATATAAACATCACTCTACACAGTTAACTCCAAATATAATACCCCTCAACTAAACCACCCTTTGCTCAGTGGTGATCCCTGACACTTTCCTCATTGGTCCTGTGTTCATTATAGAGGATAACTTGTCCACTGTGATGTGTCAATCGCTCTGTACCACTCAATGCAGTCTTCATTCCTCTTTGGCATCAATGCCCATGGGGCACCACTGTTATGCCATTGGGAGGCATTCTCAGTACACCTTCACTACAGCAGCTCTAGAGCATCCCAACAAAGTTTGCGAGATGCTATCACCCCGCGCCCGGTACCCGATTATAATGCCGTTTTGGACATCAGTCAAGTCCTTTGGCTACAACTGAATGGGGGATGACTGGTCATAATCGGGCGGCATGGTGGCTTAGCGGTGGCTTAGTGGTTAGCACATTCGCCTCTCAGCGCTGAGGTCTTGGGTTTGAGTCCACATCTGAGCAGAGTTTCCATGTTCTCCCCATGTCTGCGTGGGTTTCCTCCGGGGACTCCGGTTTCCTCCCACAGTCCAAAAACATGAAGATCAGGTGGATTGGCTACTCTAAAATGACCCTGGTCTGTGTATGAATGTATGTCAAGATATGGTTAGCACTCTGTCCTGGGTGATCTCCCTAGTGCTTGATGCAGTGTGAGGCTGAGTGTGTGTAAATGGAGTGTGTCAATTGTAAAGCGTCCTTGGATATCTAGAAAGGCGCTATATAAGTGTAATAATAAGGACCTGGTTAAGGACCTGGTCTGGTGACCTGAAGGTTGCTGGTTCGATCCCTGGGCAGGTCACGACTGAAGTGCCCTTGAGCAGGGCACCTAACCCCCAATTGTAAGTCGCTTTGGATAAAAGCATCTGCTAAATGCCTCAAAATGTAAATGTAAATCTAATAATAATATTCTGATATGACCATTTATTGGCACCATGTTCTCTGCTCCATCCAATACTTGGACGAATTGGGGATGTGGTTGAGTGGTGATCATCCAATAGCCTGACCTCACTAACACTGTCGTCAATGGATGCAATCAAATCCTGACAGCAATGCTCCAAAATCTAATAAGAACCCTTCCCTGGACAGTAGAGACGGTTACAAAAGCAGGATAAATTCTTTGGACAGTGAAGATATGCTTAACATGGTGTAGCTTATCTCAAATAACTTGTTCAAAAGGGAAAAAAAAACATACAGAAAAACATTCATTCTTAATTATTTGAATATGCCTGATCTTTTGAGTGTCCAACAAATCCTATGTGGGCCACACACTGTAGAATAAGCATTAGCTCAGTGCACAATCGTGCAGCATCAATTGGGCTTCGTGTCTGCGGGCAATGCGTTTGCACAAACAAGCTCCCAAAAAAAGATCAAACCAGTGCTCGCTCCCGGGGCACACACTTTATCTGTGCTGTATGTCATTACAACTCATTTTAATGGCTCGGTGGAGATGCATCGCCAACTAAATCACCTGATATGCCAGAGGCTGATCTCTCGCTCTCTCCCCCTTTCTCTCTATCCATTCAACCATCTCAGCTACAGCCAGATGACTAGCGTTTAGCATGAGAGGGGGCATTACAAGAGCTCCAAAAATAACCTGTGCCATTTAGGTTTGGTAATTTACCCAACGTTTTTGTTCAAGGCAGCTTGCATTAGCCAACCAGGAGAACAATCCTCCTGAAGCAATGTGAGGGTTAAGTGCCACACTCAAGGCTTTATGGCAATAAATCTCATCTAAAGTCAAGACCATGACCTACCGAGGTCAAGTTCTCAGAACATCCAGCCACCATCACCCACAAATAACTTCTGGTAAACAGTATAAGTTGATACCATGCTTTAGCATAACTGCTGCAAAAAATCAACAATGAGATATTTCTAAGAAGAAAAGTTGAATAAACTCATCACAGACAGATCTCCAGGAAGAAGCAGACATGAGCTGAGCATGTGTGGTCTAGAGTTTGAGTGCTGCTAGAGGCTCATGCAGCGAGTCAATTGGCCCACAGGGGACAGTGGGACAGATGTACTTCTGTTTGTTTTCTTAAACTCTCTTCCAGAACAAATGAAAGTTGCGACAAGGGGAAAGGAGGATGAAAGTGGAGTGGTTTCTTTATACTATGATGGTCAGGACCTCCATAAGTCCACTACAGACCAGGTTTAATTTAGGGGGTGAATCATTCTCAGCACTGCGGTGACAGTGATACTTGTTAGTGTGAGTTGCCTTGATACGCGTGGTTCAGACACAGCAGAGCTGCTGGAGTTTTTAAAGACCGTGTCACACACACTGCCTTGTTGGACCTTGTAGATGTAAAGTCAGAACAGAAGCTCATCTATTGCTGCACAGTCTGTGTTGGTCCTCTAGTCCTTTATCAGTGCTCATGGGATGCTGCAAACAGGTTGCTGTTGGCTGGATATCTGGTTGGTGGACTATTCTCAGTCCAGCAGTGATGGAACTGACACTTCAGCAGCTCTTCCGTGTCCACTCCAACTGTAGCATATATACACACACACACAAAAAAATAATTTCCATAATTCCATTCAAAAAGTTAAACTTTCATACTATACATTCAGGGCCCACAATTTAAACAGTTTCAAGTATTTATTTTCACATAATTTGTGCTTCCAGCTCATAAAACCCACAAAAACAGGATTTCAAAAAATTTTAATACTGTGGAGAAATCAGCCCAAACTACTTCTGTTTTTGCAGAAAAAATTAAATTAGGATCACATCAAATCAATCAAAATATGGTACTTTCAAAACAATATGTCAATCTTCAATACTTAGTTGGGTGCAACGTGGCATTGAGGCAATCAGCCTGTGGCATCAAACCAGGCTTTGGTGCTTCTGGTGGCATGGGGAGGGGCCAGGTCCTGCTGGAAGATGAAATCTGCATCTCCATACAGATCCTCAGCAGAAGGAATCATGAAGTCCTCTAAAACATTCTGGTAGACTGTTGTGATGACTTTGAATTTAAGAAAGCAGAGTTTAACAACACCTGCACCAGACACTGCACCCCAAATCATGACTGACTGTGGATATTTCACACTGGACCTCAAGCAGTTTGGGTTCTGTTCCTCACTCATTCTTCCTCCAAACCCTTGGACCTTGATTCCCAAATGAAAGGCACACTTTACTTTAATTGGAAAAGAGGACCTTGGACCACTGTACAATGGTCCAGCCCTTCTCCTTGGCCCAGTTGAGACGCTTCCTAAGTTGGCTCAGGTTCAGAAGTGGCTTGACCCACGGTCATCTCTTTTACTGGTGCATCTTCTCCTGCCACATTTTGTTCTTCCACTAGACTTTCCATTGATATGCTTGGACACAGCACTCTGTGGCTTCCCCATCCTACAGAGGGTATCAATGATGGTCTTCTGGCCAGTTGTTATGTCTGCAGTCTTCCCCATATTGAACCGAACTGAGACAATTTAATGACACCTGGGGAAACCTGTGCAGGTGCTTTGAGTTTAGTAGATGATTATTGTGTCACACTCAGTTTAAAACATTCACGCCCTGCAAAATTTGGGCTGATTTCTCCACAGTATTCTAATTTTGTGAAATCCTGTTTTCGTGGGTTTTATGAGCTGGAAGCCCAAATTATGTGAAAATAAACAAATACTTTAAATCATTTAAACTGTGGGCCCTAAATCTATAATCCATGAAAGTTTAACTTTTTGAATGGAATTATGGAAATTAACCAACTTTTCCATGATATTCTAATTTTTTTAAATGGGTCTGTATATACATACACATAGACATACACACAGATACATGAATATATACAGTACATACATTCATACAGACATTACATTACACGTGATGGAGAAAAGAAGCTTTGAGCCCATTTATGCCCAACATCACATATGTGGCAAAAAATGTAGCTTTCCCCTTCCTCACCTATAAACTGCTTTAAACATTAAATCTTTGCTGCATTAATACCCTGAGGACAGTAAACCATTTGGCAAAGCTGCTGCTGTTTGGTTGAATGTTTTCCTTTTTCAACCTGTTTTAAAAGCTGATAGGACATAATCTGTGACAGAGAATTGGCTGTATTGATGGGGCAAACTACGATTTCTATGCATGATGTTCAGGCCTGTACAGTGTGGAGAATAGTGCTCCTACACAGAACACACATAGCCCTGCAGGACTAATGTAATCTGATCTACATCCGCCTTCCTCTGTCCCTAGCCAAAAATGCGAGTGGGCCAGACCTTCACCCCAGGAAAAAGGCTTTCGCTGCTGAGCTCTCTGGATTTGGTGTGATCCCACTTGGCTTGCTCTGGAATACCTCGGATCATCCCAGTCTATCTAATGATGCGTCCATTTAAGAGTTCTTTAAAATCATTTTAAAAACACAGTACATGAGAATTTGTACGCTGATAGGTTTACTGTGATTTCTCAGGGTTGAGCTTAGAGCCCAGAATAACCATAAACTGCAGCATTACAGTTAATTCTTGCTTTTGGTGGCTTTCCACATGTATGAATCAGGGGTTATCACTTTAAACGTTTCAGGTAGATCACAGTAAATTCTCCCTGTCTAGTATGATTATCATTCGGAGAAATTACTGGGAATGAAAGATGAATAAATATTATAAAAAGCCTTATTATAGCAGGCTGTATATGAAATAATGATTATGAATGAAGATCAATGCATGGTTTCCCCCCTCTGGCGTTTATTTACCCAGCTCATTTTCAGCTCTTTGATCTCTTTAAGACTGGAGCGGGGCACTCCAGACATTCTTTACTTTATTTCATTCATTACATTACAGCCATTCTAAGATTAGTTGCTTGTAGTCTCGTGTGGCGCATGCTGGACTCAGGCCAACGTTCTCTTTATTCAGCATCTCAGATGAAACAGCAGGCTTGCAAACACTGGCCAGTAACTCAACATATCTACGTGCACCTGCTACAGAGTTTGCATATTACACTGACTAATACATTCACAAACAAGCTTAAAAACTATTCATGTTAGACGCAGACAGAAAAACATGTCAGCACTCTCTGGAAGTTCAATTTAAAGGATTTATTTATCATATATTGTGTTTTAGCACTTTACATTGCGTATAATCTACGACTCCACTGATACATGAATTGGCTCAGACAATATTAAAGTTTCACAGATTAAACAGGCATTTATGGGCATTTTTTATCATAACAATATAGACTGTACTAGTAAATCCAACACCATACGGGTTAAAATAAATAAATAAATAAATAAAAACACTGAAGCAAGAATTAGAATTGCATTCAGTATTGAACTTTTCAATACTGACATTTGGTAATCAATTCTATCTACACTCTAACTTTCAATACTTTAAAATGTGTTCTACTATGGTAACATGTTCCCTGTGGACCAGTTTCTACCCTTAGGCCATGACCCTCTTAAACAGCTAACCACCAACATCATTTGCTGGGGCCATACCCACATACATCTTACCACTGTACACCATAATTCACTGACAGGCTTGCTGTACACTACACTCTTAGATGGTTCTTCAATAAAAAAAATGGCTCTATTCCCAAAGGGTTCTTTGATTTTAATGGAAGGGTTCTTGAGATTTTTGAGGAATTTGCTGTAGACGATTCTATACAGAAACCTTTAGAAAATGGTTATGTATAGCAAAAAAGGTTCCTAAATTATTACAAGCCTGACAAAGAACCCTTTGGGAGGATGTATAGAAGCATTTTCAAAAAGGGTCAGGGCCATGAGTGGCTCAGCAGACTAAGGAGCTGTCACTATGATCCAAAGATTGCCTGTTTGAATCCCGATCATGCTGCTTACCATCGGCAGCCGGGGCCAGAGAGAGCAAAATTGGCCATGCTCTCTCTGGGCGGGTTAAAATGGCGCTCTCTCCTCACCACTACTAAGAAATATTGGCTGGCTCTGACATTTATCAGAACTGGGGATCCACCAGCATGTTGGCTGCCTGGCAGCAATGTATCGGCAGCAGTGTGTAAAAAGACGGAGCTTGCATCAGAGGAGGCCCATGCAAGTCTGTACTCTCTTAAGAGTCAGGGACATTACAAGTGATGGGGAGAGTCAACAAATGAGCGGGTCGATTGGCTACCAACATACCGGGTAAAAAAAAAAAAAAACCTTAAATAAAAAGGTTCTGTATAAAACCATCTACAACACTTTCCTAATCAATCTGAAGAACCCTTACACTGCGAAAAGAACCCCTTTGGTTCCTTGAGTGTTCATGTTTCTATATAGAACCATTTTCTTTACTAATGAACCCTTAAAGAACAATCTTTTTTAGTTTGCACTAGCATGTAGCACTTCGAGATTTCCGTGAAATGTAAAGTGCATTACAAATAAAATGTATTATTATTATTATTATTATTATCATCATCATGTACATTACCTGTCTTTAATTGAATCTGTGTTTGCTTGTGCATTGTGTATTCTGTAATTATAGGCACGTCTATTTTACTTGTCTTTGTAATCTATATTATGTATATATGTATATATGTATATATATATATATATATATATATATATATATATATATATATATATATATATAATAATGTGTAATCTATATTATGTGTATATTATGTATATTGTGTATTGTCTGTAAATTATACATAATGAATCTGCATACTGTAAATAACATTAGCGAGACACCAGCGGCTGGAAGTAAATTCCTTGTGTGCATCATACTTGGCCAATAAATATGATTCTGCTGTATTTTACTATATTTTCTTAAACTCTGAGGAGTTCTTTACCTACTACAGAGATGTTATAAAGAACAGACGTGTTAGTTAAGCTGTAAACATGCGGAAATATGTGTTTTATCAAATAAACATTTGCCAATTAAAGACAATGATTAATGTTTTCAGTTTATAGCCAGAGTATCGATATGGTACCAGATATCATGATCCTACACTTGGTATTGATATCAAAATCAAAATTCTGGTATTGTGACAACCCTAGAAAGAATATTAATACATACTAAAAAACAAAACAGAAAAACAAAAATCATATTAGACAAGTTCTGCCATCAACATATGACTGCTAACTCCCTTAAGAACGATCTATAAAACAGCACTGCTAGACTTTCACGGGTGTAAAAAAAAACAATACACTTTAGTATCACAATATTGTGGTTTATGATACTATATCGATTTTCAAAAGCAAATTGGTGGCAAATTTAATAGAATCAGATATTGGAACAGATATCAAATTAACAATGATTTTTATCTAATCTTGTAAGAAATGTAGCCAAAAATAGCAAAAAGAGTGGCTTTAAAGGTAAAAGTATTAGCTCAGTATCGGCCTATTAATGTTCCAAAGTGTCGATATCGGTACTGATACTGGAAAAGAAAAAAAAAAAAAAAAAGACATTGTGTGGTCTCTCATCCTGGAGTATTTACTGTAACAGATATAGACGGATGAAAGTGGATGCTGTTCAGCACTGAGATAAGAAGGATAAAGCTGGCCTCTGACGTAGCAATACTATACGTTATGCAAATTCATAAGTTCCAGGACAATATGTTCTGACATAACGGGTGTAACTTGGGATCAGAGGCTGAGAGACTAAACTCCTGATCAGCTTATGGAGCTTAGAGAGGCTAAAGGCTCATTTAGGGATCAATTCCCACTGAGGCTGAGACTTCAGAAGTACACTGCATGCTGTGAATAATGCTATAGTAATGAAGCTCTTATGCATTATTTCTGCTGACAAGTTCACTGAAGTGCTCATTCATTAAATCATTATTTATTAATGTCTCCATAGATTATTTCTATAATATAGCATTTGTGAATACACACTGATAAATATACTAAATATACACCATTATTTTAATATTTTTTTCTGTTTTATTATCGTTATAGTATTCTAACATCTCACCAAATTGTTGCACTTTGATTCTATGATTAATCTAAAATAAACAGAATATCATGAAAAAGATTGTGTTGATAATTTAATTAAAAAAGTTAATGATATTTAATATTTATATAATAAAATATATATATACACACACAAAGTATATAAAATAATATAATATTTATACAATAAAAACAGCCTGAAATTTGTTGACTTTTTTAATTAATTCATGAATAAAAATGAACTTTCTCACAATATTCTGTTTGAAGATGCATTATTATTATTCTATTCTTCTACCCTCCTGCTACTTGTGTGTGTGGGGTGGGAGTGTTAGATAGACTGTATGCGTTTGCTATGTGTATGTATTGATCTTTATGTTACTGCACTATTGTCTACTCTAATATTCTGTGTACTGTGAGCCACTGGGAGACCAGGAACAAACTCATACTTGGCCGATAAAGCCTTAATTTTGTTCCAACACTACGATTACACTCATGTCAAGTGTTCATATTCTAATATGTGAGAATAATGGAGATCGGATATAAATGTACATTCATCTTTAACACATATTACTCACCTGTAGAAGTAAAGTCTATAAACACTGACAGAATTTGCTTACTCTGTATGTTTCTAATGTAATGTGTAAACTGCCTGGAGTAGCGTTTGAAAGCATTTCATCCACTGACATGGGATATGAAGCTGATCATTTCCTGCCAGTTGGAAATCTAATCTTCCCTTATAGGAGAACTCGAACATTGGCTGTTGGAGGCAGTTAAACCATCTTATTGAAGCAAATTATGTCTTATTTCTTTGTTTGTTTAGAAAACACTTCCACCTACTCAAATATAATATACTGTACATTTCCGTTTTCTTACTTTTAACCAACAAAAAAATGGCTCATTATGTTTCAAGTTGCTACTCTTAATATCCCCGATAATCTTCTCTGGTAGGAGGGTGAGGTACGACAGCATCACCACTTTTTAGGTCAGTTTTAGTGTCTCCCACAAGTTATTGACAAGTGACTTTATAGATTTTAGTACAGCTGTTTACTCTCCACCATACGTTTAGCTCATATTTTGTGTGGGGCAACACAGGACATAGGATTATGGTGGATATGTGTTTTGTGTAGCAGTAGTGCGGTAAGCAGTTATTTCACTTACTTTGAATGGGATAACCATTTACTTTTTCAAAGAATCTCTAATTAAAAATGCTTACACATAGCGCCTTAATTAATGGTCAGTAGTGCTTTTCAAGGTTGTTTATAGACTAATATCTCCTATTGTAGTGGTTAATAGTGTTTGTTGAGGGGCCCCGAGTGGCTCAGCAGGCAAAGACGCTACCACTATGACCGGAGGATCGCGAGTTCGAATCCCGGTCATGCTACCATCAACAGCCAGGGCCCAAGAGAGCAAAAAATTGGCAGTGCTCTCTCTGGGGGTAGATGACGCTCTCTCTCTCCCGATCACTTTCCCATTGCAATGTCCGCTGGCTCAGGCGTCTACTGATTGGTCCAATCGGAGCTGGGAATCCTGTGTGCCTTCCTCCGAGCGCATTAGGCTCTCCAGTGATGGTGTATCAGCGGTGGTTCGAAAAGAGGCGGTGGCTGCATCACACGCAACGGAGGAGGCTTGTGCTTGTCTTCACCCTCCTAGAGTCAGGGACAGTGCAAAGTGATGGGGAGAGGCCTAACGGAGGGGATGGGCTAATTGGCTACCACTACATTGGGAAGGGGATAATTTTAATAATACAGAGGCTTATTACTCAGTGAAGGACAATTTGGGAATTTCCTGCAGGTCCAGAGGGTTTAAGGGGTTAAAATTTTACACCTCTTGAGGTGAAATCTGTTCTAAAAGTCAGAGCAATTCCCCTGTTACATTATTCTGTTTGCACAGTGTCTGCCTCAGACAGAGAGCAAGACTGAGAGTGTAGTTTAGTTAGAGAAATACCGGGGAGGCACTGTGGACCAGCGCAGAGCTGGCAGCGCTTGGAGGGAACAGGGACGCCCTGCCAAGCGGATGATTTGGGTCAGTAGGTAATTGCATTCCTGGATCACAAAGGGCTCGGTGGCAATTAATCCAGCCTGCAGGCCACGTGAGCCTGGAGCACGTTCAGAGCACTGACGCTGCACAATCATAACATAGTTGGTCCTCCACATTTCGTGCTATAGAAGTGACTCCATATTTTAACTTGGTTAGTAACCTGGCTACCTTAAAAATGTATTGCACTCTTGAAGAAAAGATCACGTTTCCTCCAAATACCTCAAATATAATCAGTCAAGACATGCTTGGAGTACAAATTCTTTACTTTAGAAACTGGGGTTGTGAGGCTAATGTTGCTAACAAACACTAGAACTCAATAGTCACCTAAATATCACAGTCTCTCAATCCACTCAAACTGCATGCAGATCTCAATTAAGGTCTCACAAGCTATAAAAGAGGTAACAGGCAGCCACTTCAGACAGCAGCAGGGCTGGTAGAAGACTGTGTATCAGATTTCTCCACATTCAAGATGGTCGTCGTCACTAAAACATATTCTAGATCAGCATGTACTACTCTGAGTCAGCTGAGTACACAGCTTTTAACTACACTAAGTTTTTGTTATTTTTACAAAGCTCATTAAACACTATTTTTGTCCAAAACGTAATTAGAACACTGATTACTGTTCTGTTAGAAGTTCAATCAGCTCAATTTATAAGAGCAGCCCAATCTGCTTACTTTTACTTAAAACAACAAATCCTATTTACTTTGCACTCAGCAAACTTTGCCCCACACTGAACTGACTATAAAACTATTTCTTGTCATTCTGTCACGTCAGAAAATCAAAAATAATCTGTATTTTACTTTCTCAGACCAGCTAAAAATGTAATATGTGACCCCGCCAGGGAAAACCAGGTCAAAGTCATTCTTTTTTTTCAAAATTTGTTTGTTTCAAAACAACAACTTTTTTGTGAATTTAAGTTATGTTTTTGATCAAAATATGTACTCTGATAGATATCTGAGACTGTTATCTTTCATTTACAACAATAATACCAAGTTGCTAAGTTTTGTTGCTAATGTGAGTGACACGATATTGACACGATATCTCAATAAGTTGCCCAGTGACTTTGGCCTGGTTTTCCCTGGCGGGGTCACATATGTTCCCATCCTGGTTCTGGAGATCTACAACCCAAGAGACTTTAGCTCCACCCATAATTCAAAACACCTGATTCAGGTAATGAAGGCTTTCTTGCTCATTTGAATATCAGATGCCATGTATTGTATTGTAGATGTGTTGTATCTGAACTTCAGGGCCAGTACCAGTGCTGGGCATGTGGGTTCCCTAAACACAAATGCTTCGTGTGCCCCCACCCTCACCCTCCACCACTTAAGTCTCCACCGCGCACCACAACCCGACCCCTTTCTTGGGGGGGGGGGGGGTTTGGGGGTGCGCAGTGGAGGCTTAAGTGGTGCTCCCATCAACGGCTGGGGCTCCACGTGCAGTGCGTTATCCGTGTAGGCGGAGTGGCAGCCCTGTACAGGGTTGTAAGACCTCCAGGGCCAGTTTTAGGCACCTGATATAAAGGCTCTAAACTGACTAAAATTAGAACATTTATGAGTCCTTATTCTCATGAGTGCAGTAAAAAAGACAGAATCACAGAATTGAGAGCAATATTGAAAGAGTTTTGTGGTAGCACTCCAGAGTTAGAAAATCCTCATAATGGAGCACAAAGCAAACCATCTAAAATCAATAAACGCTCTCACATCAGCTACACTTACTCATGCAAGTGAGCTCCTGAGTCTACACTCTGTATATATTCAGCTCATAGCTTCACTGTGATACAGCACCTACATTAGGTCCAGCTCTGTTTATGAGAAGGTCGTTTAAAAAAGACAGAGAAATGCTCACAGGTTTCTCAAGCTACCATTACATTTTAGCAGTTTTAACATCACAGTATTTTAATGTACAAATCACATAAAGACATAAAGGTTCCTAAATGCCTCTTGGCTTGAACATCTGTGGTTAAATATTTGTCTTTTCCAGACTCATTGCTTGCTTAAGCTTAATTGATGCACTAGTGCATTTCCAAAAATGTAAATATTCTGGAAAAAGGTTGTGTTAATAAATTAATTTTTTTAAATTCTCATAGATTTTATATGCAAGACGCTTAAAGAGACATACATGAAGTCTTTTTGGTTTTAACGTTGATGCCGTTTGAATAGTCATTTACTTATTTAAATATTTAATATTTTAAATATATTTTCTAGAATATACTGAAATATTCTCATAACTTGAGATTCTGGATTTTATGAGCTATAAGCCAAACTAATTAACACACAAAAAAAGCTTAAAATGTGTCACTTTACATGTAATAAAGACAAAAAAAATTACATTTTAATGTCTATTAAATTAATTAAAATTAAGTAATTTTAAACACAAATGAACTTTGTGTGATAACTATTTGATGTTGCACTGTGGAAGTTTTAACTTTATGTGGATAATCTCATCTTGAAAAAGGCTTTTCACTCTCACATTTATACATGAAAGTAAATTTTGATGAAAAAAGTGTGAGTTAAGCAAAGTGACTCTTAAGGCATCACACTAAAGAACTCTTTTTATCGTCATTTTTAAGAGTGTACTCAATATCAACAGCAGAGATACTTGGCAGATGGAAGTTATAGCTAAAGACAAGAACATTCATTAACATGTTTCGCAATGATTGTTGAGGGTAAGTTAAAAAAAAAAAGATATTGGGACTGCCTGTACTCTATATATTTACTTACACCCATCAGCCATAACATTAAAACCATCTCCTTATTATATTCATTGTCCATTTTATCAGCTGGTGAGTTATTCTCAGTCCAGCAGCTCTGGATCGTGAGTTTGAATCCCGATCTTGATACTTGCTATCAACAGCTGAGGCCTGAGAGAGCAAAATTGGCTTTGCCTTCTCTGGGTGGCTAGATGTCTACTGGCTCAGGAGTCTGCCAGCTGATCCATCAGAGCTGGGAATACTGCGCTTTGTGCTAGTCTTCACCCTCCTAGAGTCAGGGACAATACAAGTGATTGGGAGAGTCCTAGCGGATGGGTGGATCGATTGGGTACCACTACATTTGGGAGGTTCATTTTTAACAGCTATGACGATCCAAGATATACGAGATACAACTAATGCCGACTGCCTTTCATGGGAGGAACAGAAAGACTTTGAAAGTCTACGTAAAAGACAAATAAACAAAGTGTGAAACAAACTAGTCTGATAATTAGGTTAAGCACTTTTAGTTCACTCTTTTCTACAGACATCAGACATTACACCATACCGTTACTGAACTGATAACCTTGAAATAACTATTTTTTTTCCTTCTGCAACACTGACCTATCATATACAGAGCTTTAAAGTCAGTGAGACATTCGACTAAATGTATCATTTTCTTTTTTTCCCTCTTTTAACAAAAATTATACTCATTCCCACCTTCCCTTTTCATAATCAAGTTCAAGAGCAAGACCCCCACCAAGTTAAAAGGAAAGGCAACAATGGCCAGAGAATTCGTTTAAAATGCCAATAATGCCAGCTAAAAAGAGCAATTTGCATTCTCTATAGAATCCAGAACACTTTGCTCATCTATTTAATAACCCATTATAGCTCTTCCCAGCCTTTTTCTCGCTCCACATTTTCTCCATTGTGCTGTGTAATAAGAACAATTCCTATTAGTATTGCATTTTAAGAAGCTTTTACATCAATTCAAAAGATCAGATTTGTGGAAGCCCACTAGCTAAGCTCAGTCCAAAAGTAACACTGAGAAACAAGTGACAGCACAAAGGGTATTGTGTAAATTGTTAACATTATATGCCATTTTCTCCGATTAATTATAAAGACAAACAAGGATCGTCAGAAACCAATTCTCTCCACTTGAGTGAGAACAGCCTGTAGACTAATTCAGACCTCAGGATTAAAATAATATGACTCATCAACCACCCAGTCTAGCATCTTTAGCAGAACAAAGCAGCACTGTAAGGCAGCTGTGTCTGTGTTTATCATAAAGAGTGCTTGATGTCAATCAATGATCACTAGCTCAGGCAGAGGAACTAAAAAAAAGAAAAAAAAAAAAAAAAAAAAAAAAAAAGAATTTATGACCTTCCTCAAAACTTAATCCTTAGATAAGCCAGAATATATCCTCACCGTGCAAAGGAAATATATTGTTGAGAGAGGCTGGTTGTCAATATACATGGAAAAATACAGTGGAGGAAGTAATGATTTGATCCCTTGCTGATTTTGTAAGTTTGCCCACTGACAAAGATATGAACAGTCTATAATTTTAAGGGTAGGTTTATTTCAACAGTGAGAAAATTACATTGTATAAAATATATACATTTATTTGCATTTTGCAGAGAGAAATAAGTATTTGATCCCCTACTATTAAGAGTTCTGGCTCCTACAGACCAGTTAAACGCTCCTAATCAACTCGTGTTAAATTGTCACCTGTAGAAAAGACACCTGTCCACAGACTCAATTAATCAATCAGATTCCAACCTCTCCAACATGGTCAAGACCAAAGAGCTTTCTAAGGATGTCAGGGACAAGATCATAGACATGCACAAGGCTGGAATGGGCTACAAAACCATAAGTAAGACGCTGGGTGAGAAGGAGACAACTGTTGGTGTCACTGTAAGAAAATGGAAGAAATACAAAATGACTGTCAATCAACCTCAATCTGGGGCTCCATGCAAAATCTCACCTCGTGGGGTATCCTTGATCATGAGGAAGGTGAGAAATCAGCCTAGAACTACACGGGGGAACTTGTTAATGATCTTAAGGCAGCTGGGACCAGTCACCAAGAAAACCATTGGTAACACATTACGTCGTAATGGATTAAAATCCTGCAGTGCCTGCAAGGTCCCTCTGCTCAAGAAGGCACATGTCCAGGGACATTTGAAGTTCCCCAATGACCATCTGGATGATCCTGGAGAAGGTCATGTGGTCAGATGAGACCAAAATAAAGCTTTTTGGTATCAACTCCACTCGCTGTGTTTGGAGGAAGAACAAGGATGAACACCGTCCCAACCGTGAAGCATGGGGGTAAAAACATACTTTGGTGGTGCTTTTCTGCAAAGAGGACAAGACAACTGCACCATATTGAAGAGAGGATGGATGGGGTCATGTATCACAAAATTTTGGCCAACAACCTCCATCCCTTAGTAAGAGCACTGAAGATGGGTCGTTGCTGGGACAGGTGTCTTTTATACAGGTAACAAGTTTAAACAGATGCAATTAATGCAAGTAATGAGTGCAGAATAGGAGGAAAAGAAAAACTATGGTCTATGAGAGCCAGAACTCTTGCTGATTGGTAGGGGATCCAATACTTATTTCTCTCTGCAAAATGCAAATAAATGTACAGTGGTCACCTTACTTACGAGCATCCCTACTAACGAGTATTCCAGTTAACGAGTCGAGATCTCGGAATATTTTCAGTCCAAGTAACGAGTAGTGTAAATTTGTTCAACTATGCCAAACCGCTAGGGGCGCTGCGGTCGTAGCATCCCCTAGATGCTACTGTAGAAGAAGAGGCAGTCAATACCTTTGACCGAAAGTGAAAGTGCTAGTGAAAGTGACGCTAAGGTAGCAAAAGGTAGTGAACAAGAAAGTTAGATACATTTTACTTTTACTTTTCATATGAGAAGTGTAACCATGCCATACACGTACGCCCGTCCTCCTGTCTTCCTTAGCCGCCAGCCTACACGAGCACCGTCGTCGTCTCGTTTATGTTTTAAAAACCCATATAAACACATTATTTACATATTAAAGTATACTGTATATTGGCCGGCTGACACGGATTAATCAGTTTTACATGTATTCTTATGGGGAAAATGCATCCAGCTAACGAGCAAACCAGCTAACGAGCTCGGCTCCTGCACAGATTAAACTCGTAAGTAGGGTTACCACTGTATATATTTTATACAATGTAATTTTGATATTCTCTCTCTCACAGTTAAAATAAACCTAACCTTAAAATTATAGACTGCTCATATCTTTGTCCGTGGGCAAACTTACAAAATCAGTAAGGGATCAAATCATTATTTCTTCCACTGTATGCAGAGAATGTGTATAATACATTTTCAGTGTAATGTTCCATGTATGACTGCTGAGTATTGGTGTTAATCTGAAACAGAGTTTAGCTCATTTTTTCTCTCCTTTCACCCACATACTCAAAAGTTAATTAAATAGAAATTTCACCATTTAAAAAATCTGCATAATACAATTGTTGAGAGGTAAACAGAATGACAATGGTCTGATGTGAAACCGATTACTGTAATTACCAACACTTCTTTATAACGGTGCTGACAGGAACCAGGGCTCATGATGTCTAAGCAAAAAGCTTAGCAACCACCCAAAATACTATAAGAACTAAGAGCTTAGCATCAACCTAGCAACACCTTAGCAACCACATTGGATACCATAGCATCCATCTGGCAACACCTTAGCAACCATTTTGGGATACCATAATAACCATGTAGCAACACCTTAGCACCAACATTGGATTCCATAACAACCACTCATGAGCATCATACCAAACCTGAAACACCATATCCTAACAACACCTCAACAACTACCTTGGAACACCACAGCAACTGCTAATTAACGCCTTAGCAACCACCAGAAATACCAATTCAACCACCTAGCAACACCTTAGCAACCACCTTGGATACCATAGCAACACCTTAGCACCCATCTGGAATACCATAACAATCAAGTGTACCCCACAGAGTCAAATGCATGTTCTTTCTACCTGCCACTTTTCAATAACTATCGTATTTCCTTCAGGTAATGCAAATCTAATTTTACTCACTATCAAACACTACCAGCCAAACTACATGTCTTCTGACCATTTAAAGAAAACAGTATTATAGCAATTGAGGTGATTAGATCAATAGATACAATAACAATGTTCATCAAGTCTTTGCTACAGAATAAAATATCACCAAAACATCAAACAGGCAAGTTTGTACTGACAATAACAACAATAAGGTTTCATTTCTCTGGTTCACCGCTTTGCCCTCTTCTTTCTCTCTCGGATTATTGCTGCTCTCTCTCTCTCTCTCTCTTATTGAGACAAGTGGGTATTAGAAATTAAAATAGCAAATTCAATTTAAACAGCAAGCAATGAATCCTGCTCATTCAGCCTAAAAGAAAGCTAACATGACAGAATCTGTCTCTGTGACTGCCTGCTTTTTCCTTTTATGCCTGATTTTCTCCACCAATGTGTGCAGCCAATCGACTTCATTCGTTCATTGACTCTCCACGTCACCTGTAATGTCCCTGACTCTAGGTGGGTGAAGACTCACACAAGCCTCCTCCGATGTGAAGCCAAGCCACTGCCTCTTTTTGAACTTCTGCTGCGGATACAATTACCAACATGCTTGGAGGAAAGTGCAGGATCCCTAGTTCTGATGGCTGGCCTGGCAGACGCCTGAGCCAGGCCCATTTTTGGAGTTTTGTGTGAGATTATGTCAAATTTGCCTTTTTTTCCTCTGTTTTTTGTGTTGTTCCAATAAACACAAAGGAAATAAAAATGTGTATAACAAAACGTGTAATTGCAACAATTTTCTGGGAGAAATACTTCATTTTCTGGAAAAAACATGTTCAAATGTAAAACTACTGAAATGAGTTTATGTTCTACCAAATAAAGGTGTTAAAGAAAACCGTCCATTTACAGAGTATCAATTTAGTATTAAGCATCATACTGAGGTACCACTTCGTATCAGTGTTGAGGTCAAAATTCTAGTATTGTGACTAACACACACACACACACACACACACAAACAAACAAACAAACAAACACACACACACAAGCAAACACACACACAAAAAACAAACACACAAACACACACAAACACACACACACACACAAAAACAAACACACAAACAAAAACAATTATACACACAAAAAAAAACACAAACACAAAAACACAAACACACACAAACAAAAACAAACAAAAACAATTATACACACACAAACAAACAAACACACACAAACAAAAACAAACAAAAACAATTATACACACACAAACAAACAAACACACACACACACACACACACACACACACACAAACAAACAAACAAACACACACACACACAAAAACAATTATACACACACACAAAAACAAACACACAAACAAAAACAATTATACACACACACAAAAACAAACACACAAACAAAAACAATTATACACAAACACAAAAACAAACACACAAACAAAAACAATTATACACACACACAAAAACAAACACACAAACAAAAACAATTATACACGCACACAAAAACAAACACACAAACAAAAACAATTATACACACACAAACACAAAAACACACAAAAACACACAAACACACACAAACACAACAACAAAAACAATTATACACACACACAAACAGACAAAAACACACACACACACAAACAAACAAACAAAAACATACACACAAACACAAACAAAAACATACACACACACACAAACACAAACAAATATACACACACACACAAACACAAACAAACAAATATACACACACACACAAACACAAACAAACAAATATACACAAACAAGCACACACACACACACACACACACACACACACAAACAAACAAACAAATACACACACACACACACCATTCTAAAAGGTTTGGACCTGGTAAGTCTCTACAATGGAGCCCATCAGGTCAAACCTCTTTGACTGACAGAAACATCCTCTTTAACAGGACATGTGAAACAGCACATACATGTTGTGTTTTGATCTTGTAGGTCGACTACACGGGTTCTGTTACTGTGGAATCTGAGCTTGATCCAAGATTAATCTGTCACTGACCCTTCGTACTAAAAACACATGGTCAGAGAAGAGCATGTAGGAATGGCTAAAGGTTAATGCTGCTTTTTGGCAGATAACAACAACAACCTCTTTTTTTCTGAAAACATGAGACCGAAATCCCTACAATCGGATCTCTGGTTGCAATAAAGTGAGGTGCATTCATTTGGACAGGATTACAACAGATTCAGCAGAGCTGGAAGCAATCCTTTACATAACAGGTGTATTAGCGTTTACATTATTAATTACTCATAAAGGACTGAGACTGAAGTCCACCTGCTGTTCTGCAGTGAAACACAGATGCTAGAGGAAATGTGTCTCTTCAAGAGCTGTCACATAAAGCCCTCAATACACCACTCAAAACTGATCACAAAGGGTTTCTCTCAGTCACTTTACATCTAGTCAAAATAGCTTCCATCTCACTTTTACATTTTCAAAAGAGCATTCAAATGTTATTTTCTACTTTTTCTCCTGTTATTAAGAAGCTTTATGCAGTGAAGCTGTTCACTAGCAAATAATTTCAAGAATCAAGACCTTTTCATTAGATACAATTATTTAAAACATCAGAGCATATCCACAGTACTGGGAATTAATTCTTATGGTTTCCATGAAACTTACACAATTTATTATAAATTCTAATTAGTGGATATAATTGATGGCATAAATTGCATTAAATGAACACATTTCATCATCTTCTGTCATGTTAGAAGGTATTTTGTTTAGTAAATCATTGTATATATTTGTTGTTGAATTTGGCAGTGGTGGACAGTAACGAAGTACATTTATTTGAGTATTTTTTACTTTACTTGAGTATTTATTTTTTTGGTGAACTTATGACTTTCACTCCACTACATTTCAGGAAGCTTGCCACTACTCATTCCTTTTGGATCAATATTAGGGTTGAGCCGGAGACTCGTTTCAGACGAGTATCTGGTACGGATAAAGCATTGTTGACAAGTAACGAGCAAGATATGAGTATAACTCATCAATATCCGTGCTTCTGCTGAAGGAAAATCCTCATTGGGTAACTGACTGTCTTCCCAATCTGTGATTGACGAGACACACCGAGCGCCTGCCCCTGCCTACACAGACACTGCAACCAGAGTTCTCTTACCGTCTGCTTTCTCTTAGTTTGACTGGTGATATAAAGTCAGTTGTAAAACTTTGCTTGTACTGAACGCGGTGCTTTTGAGAAGAATACAGTGAGCAAGGCTGATATTTAAACAATACATATAGTAACTTCTGATCAATCCATATCAATTTCAGACTTAAAATAATGTACAGATTTAAGCCCCACCCAATTCTGGTTAATCCACGCCCAATTCTGGTTTAGGCCCCACCCACTCCAAGTACAGATACAGATAATTTAGATGGTTGAACAGATACAGATAGTGGTGTACTCGCTCATCCCCACTGAAGTTTACAGGTGGTGTAGACTTTTTGTTGCAGAGTGGTTCTACATGTCAATACATCATCAGGTGGTCTCAGCATGTTACAAGGTTCTGTAAAAGCACTCAAAACAATACAGCAATGTACTGATATTAGAAAATATAATTTGCACTTCTGAATACTTGAGTATTTTCAAAAGTAAATACTTCAGGACTTTAACTGGAGTAAACTTTTGACTGAGCAACTTTTACTTGTAGTTGAGTAAATTTTGACGAGTATCAATACTTTTACTTAAGTACTAGAGTTGAGTACTTTGTCCACCACTGGAATTTGGTAACTTTTTAGATTGCGTAAGTTACGGTTTCCATTTAACAGGCACAGATCAAATACTGTAGGTTGGACCGTCAGGAATGAGGTTTATGCCCAAAGTAGACTTGTGTCATACAGAGGTTTGTGCCATAATTATAAAACTGTAATGTTTTTAATAAACCAGCAAGTAACTAACAGAATCTAAAGCACAGACTTAATTCTTTGCCAATTCTTGATATAAAAAAAAAAAAGTCAAACAATAGGAGAGATCTGATTTCGGAGTGTCTAATTTAGCTTACCGTACTTGGACATTTTCGCACATTTTGTGACAAGTTTAATTTTGTAGTTCCATATCCCAGAACTGTTTCCCAGTACTGTGGATGTGCTCATTTAGAAATAAGCAGGAATAACTGTATAATATTCTTACAACAGTCTCAAGATTAAAAATACAGAAGAGGAGGGACTTTTGTGAATCCCTTTAGAAAAACAATAAGCACACACATACCCAGAGAAGTGGGCAGTCACCTTAGTCTTGGCACCTGGGCAGCAGTTGGAGGTTAGGTGATGCCCTAGTGAAAGGGCATTTCACTCATTTTTGTTTATGGAGGAGAAAGCACAATGTATTCACACCCCTCCACCCATTTTCGGGCTAGTTAAAGGGACTGAATTGGTAACATTTTGGTGTCAAGCCTGCCACACTATCTTTTACGCCATTGGTGCTACCCAATATTCCATTAGGCTGTAAGCTATTTTCTCCAAGACGATTTTACTTGTTCATGTTCTTGGCATGAACACAACTCCAGTTCCTTTCACTGTGGTCATTAATACAAATAACAAACATCAGAAACTGTCTAAGCCTAATGTTCACAATGAAGGCAACTCTCAACTATGAGGCAGGAGACAGAAGTGAGTAGTACTGTTCATATTTATACTCAATCAGCTTTAGAAACTACTCCAAACACCACTGAGGAAGTTGAGAACTGGTACTGTTGAACTTGGCTCCTTCCTCTTTTTGCTGTTCAAAATAATGTTACAGTTTAGATGTAGCCCACATCCAATTTTTGATCTAGATTGTATCCAGACTGATTTCTGGTAGTCCAGACAGCCAAAAACCACAAGAAATCCAATTTTTGCAAATCTGAGCCAAGCCACATTTAGAGGTAGTTTGAAATGTTCTGTCTGATTACACTCAAATCAGATTTCGACTTTTTTTTCGACTCCCAATGCAACAAAGAACGACACGTCAAACCCAAAGTTACAGAAGTGCGCGGACCCAGGAAGCACACCACAAAGTTCCCGAAAATCAGGTCGCATTTCACTGGGGTCATCTAAAACTAGAAAGTCTACTTAAGGCATCTCCAACACTACTATGTTTCTTCTGTGTAATAAGAGTTTTTGACTCTCAAGGTACATTTGAAAGTAATTCAAAACTAACACCCCACCACCTATGAAATTTTAAGCATGAGTGCATTAAAATAATTACCACTTTGCAGGAAAACTGCAAATCTGGCAACTCTGGAGCCACGTCACCAGCATGGCTGTAATTACTGACGCCTTCAATGTTACCACAGAAACCCAAACAGACAGACATGTGATGTGTGGACAGACAAATCAGATCTGATCGTTTACAAGTAAGAGTGTGAACAGTCATCTCAGCAGACCTGATTTGAAAAAAGAATCAGACTTGCTTGCAGTCTGAATGTAACTTAAATTTGGTAAACAACTGTATACTCTAAGCTTTAGAGCTTGTTTTTGATACCAATAATTTGGTATCAAGTATCATGACTACATTTGGTACCATCAACCAAATCAAAATGTTTGTATTGTGAGTAATGCTGTTACACTGAAGGAGGAATACTGCCGAGTTTACTCGTATGTGAATTAAAAACAGTGAAATAGTGAAGATGTCTTGCTTTCATAAACATTACACAGCCCAAATAACATTACAATAAAGCACTGAATACACTGATGCTACATGTGCTGTGTAACGGTGTTTTCTTGAACCTTATGATGATCTCAAATACTCACCTGTACACAGAATTCTTTTTTTGGATCTACCTCAACTGTAGTCCCATCATTATTAAAATTAATAAGTTAAAAATTAAACATGCATGTTTGTGATCTGTTTGTAATACAACCCAAATACAATCAAGGGAATTAAAGCTTAAAAATGTGGCAGAAATGTTGTCAAGTATGTGTGATTTAGCGGTAATGATCTGATGCTACACTGGCAGGCATCACTAGAACACTCTGGCAGCGCTCCAAGCACTGACTACTGTTCAGATGTCCTCTGAGGTTCAGTAAATACGCATGTCAACAGAGTTCTAATTAGGTTAATATCATCTGCAGTTAGCCCATTAAGCAACAAAATTAATGTATTCTTATAAGATAATAAAGAGGACGTACAAAAACCAAGCGAAGAAAAATTCTACAGTAGCGACAAATGTCACTAAATTACACCTAAAAAGTATCATTAATAGCTTAGCTGCTAGTAGTAGTTTTAGAGTTTTATTGGTAGTAAAAGTTTGGGTTGTTTTTGGGTAGTTTTAATTGCTGGGTTAGTGAAACTACTGAGCCTACTGGTCTTTTATTTTTTACTGGTCAAAGCAGGTGAGGAAGCCAAATAGAATAGTGATGCTAAATTAAGAACATAAAGCTGATAAAGCACAAATACTTAAAAACATAGCCATTATTACAATGTAGTCTTAAGTAAAACAAGAAACTGTAGTTATTTAGTTTAAGTAAAAGCTGTAATAGTCACTTTTATCTGGTTTCCATGTAAGGCAATTGTAACAGGATTAATGCTAACTAACTTAAGTTTGCTAACTAACTTGAAGATGTTTATCTCCACTGACTCAGCTTTACTGGTACATTAAACTGTATTTGTCTGCCAGCCAACAGTTTGGACAAGTTGGACTGAGACAACCCAATGCTGGGTTTTTTCCAGACTGGACCCAGTACTGGGTTGCCAATTTGATCAAAACTTAATTTTTCTTCTAGCTGTAGATACAATATTTTATTTTGGTGACAAAAGCTAAATCACATACTTTAATTCTACGTTTTTGTACAAACTTTTAAACTATTTCTTGCTGAATTTATTAAAAACTTTGGCACAAAACCAGTACATTAAATTCAGTAGAGTGTGATTTACAGTACGCTGTTGACTGAGGATGTGTTCATTTATTTTCATTTAGAAAAACAACAATGTCATCTGAACAGTAGTGTACAAATATTTCAACAGTACCGTGTATAAAACCTGATTTTAATTTCAATGCCAATATGTACGTCTTATTAAAAGAGAGATGCAATCTAATGCTCTTCATAAATGACCTTGAAATGTGAGAAGCAGCTGAAATATGTTAATCACACCAGAGCTTACCCGTGGCCTTACAGTAACATGTCGTACAAGACTACTGATGTTTACTTGTTTAGCGGGGTAGAGGACTTGACTCCCAATCATTTCTTAACACGCAAATTCTCAGAGGAAAATAACTGCTTAGACTGTGTCAATAAAAGAATTAGGCATTAAAAATAGAAAGCAATCAAACCCTTAATGTGGATCTCCTTTTCTAAGCAGATAATCACCCCCTTATTTGACTTCAGTCTCCTTCAATCTGCCTGAGCATCTAATTGCACTCGTTAATCAATCCTGAAGTTTATTTGTCGACAGGAGATCCACTTGGATTTAACTTCACTTTGCAAAAACAAACAGCAGATCGGCTTCAATCTGGAGGCGCAGACATCTCGCAAAATTAAGGGCAGCAGTGAGAAGTAAGTGAGACCAGATTAAAATCTTAATCTGGGTTCTTGAGATACGGTAGGGGATTGCTAGCACGTTTAAGCGATGGCGCAAAAATAGATGCGTTGTGTAACCTCATCCTCTTGTGCTAATTTGACGGAGTGATAAGAAATATGTAGAGGCCCTCATCATATTTCTAAACACCGAGGAACAATGTGGCAGCAAGCAGTTTGGGACATTTGTGTGTGTTTTTAAAGTGTGGGTTTTCAGCATTCTCACATATGTTACTGTCTATATTAAAAACCTAACGAGGAAAAATGGCCGAATGCTTTGACGAGATGTCTTAAGTAATCATGTCACAAGTCTGGGTATACCGAAGTCTGAACGAGGGATGAAAAAAAAAAAAGATGACTTGTGAAACTGACGTTTATAAATGATTCTACAATTCATGATGCATGGCCTCCGTTATTGGTAGAGAAATCTGTATGCGATATGAAAGTGGTGGAGCTCTGAAAGCTTCCGCGACCATTCACACTGGCATCAAGCTGCATTAAGACAAGTGCTGAAGAGTTAGCGAGTTAGCTAGCCTGGAGCTACATGGTGCCGGCTGTGCAGGCCCTGTTTAGCACGGAGCGAAAGGTAATGGGATTATCACAGTGCTCTATCGTTCACGGCGGGAACATCGACCCTCTCAGCTATGTAAAATCCCATTAAACTCTACCTATCCCTGCCACTGTTGCCATGGCATGAGTTATGAAGAATGCGTAAACAGCCAAAGAGCATTTGGTGTTAAAAGTGCTGCTGTGCCAAAAGTACTAACCCAGTGGAAGTCCTGCTCACTTTGAGACACCATGTCAGTCACTGCCATCTAAATATGCCAATGTGTTGAAAGTGAAGGAAATTTTACAAGCAATTTCATTTATGGCATTAGCCCAGTAACTCTCATATATAACCTCCCTCAGATCCCTCACAACTCAAATAACCAAACTGAGTCATCCACAGATGTAATTTGGGGGAGGGGACATGACCCTCAATAGGCAGTTTTGGTCACTTGATGTTTAATTCAATCCAAAAACAAAAATGTTACGCTACACAGAGGAACCTTGACTTACGAGTTTAATTTGGTCTGAGACTGAGCTCGTAACTCAATTTGCTCGTATATCAAATTATATTTCAGCATTACAATTAATTCAAATATTAATATGTTACAAGCCCGCAAAACCACACAAACTGATGCACACCAAGTGTTTTTAAATAAGAAAAATGTAATTTATTAATAACAAATAATGTATTAAAACAATAATACATACTAAAAGCGAATGTAAAGAAATAAACTGGTTTATTAAGTGTATTTACATTAAAGATCAGACGATCTTCTTCAGTGACTTTTGCCTATATCACCACTTTCCTCACTTTCACTTGCAGTTCATTTAAATAAAATCTTGTCCAAAAAGCTTTGTTTCAAAATGAATGAGACATGTTTGTCTACACAGTGACAAGATACCACTTGTCCAATCTTCTTCTCTGATGTCAGCAGTGATCTCTGCACTCACACACACATCTTGGTTATTAAGAATGTGATGCAATTGCATTGCAGTGTTTTGGATGCAATTACTGAACAATAATCCAAAAAATTTACAGAAAAAAAGAGACACTGGACTGTCACTGGGCTGGTACTAACAGACAGTATTGTAGTCATATGTATTTGAAGTTGTATTACCTCCACTCGCCCTGTCTCTACACTCCTTTATTTTAGGATGTAAAACGGTTATGAAAAGATACAATTCTGCTCCTTTTTGGCCATAAAAAGTAAATGTAGTGAACCTTATAATTACACTACTGAACCTCACGGACCATGCTGAAGTATACTTACCTTGTTTGTACCTGAATGGGCAAAAAAAAACCTCCTGAACTTCACTTTTTTTCTGATTAGTAATTAAAACTGGTTTGAGTTCCAACAATAAAAGCAAATGAGGGGGAAAAAAAAGACATTTTAGAAACTTTATACATTCTAACAACTGTGGTTTAACGTCATCTGCTTCAATAAAATACAAGCCTTCTGCAAATCAAACAAAAATTAATCAAAAGGAAGCAGAGGTTGAAAACCAGATGCTGCATTGCTCCAGATATGGTGCGTCTAAAAGTTAAGCCTCATTTGCATTCAACAAATTCTTTGACCAAACATGGGAGATGGTGAGAGTTACATTTACTGAGAGTACGAGCTGTTCTGGTTCCTGAAAGGAATGAAAGGTATTATTTTTTTTCTCCTTCCAAAGCCATCAACGTCCTCCTCTTCAAAAATTCCTGATATACTACACAAGTTCTGGAGGACTGGACAGTGCACAAAGGTGCCAGCCTACAGAACTGACTCTTTACATCACATGGGCAGCTGCTTTAACATAGACAGTTAGACGTAGTGCCAGCCGCCAGATGTAGTGAGCTGGTGTTTGGACAGGATCTGAGAAAAAGTCTTGCAAACTGCAACAAAAGCCAATTCAGAAGCTGGAAATACAGAACAGTGGAAAAACACAGACAACAGGAACAAACAAATCACGAAAATAGAAGCGGGAAAACTTCCACAGCATCTGTAAAACTTTAATATGGTTCAAAAAGCAGCTGTTCACAAAAGTTCCACCAACTCTATAGCTCAGAGTGTCGCATCAAAAGGTTAGAACATCCTGAACAAATCCCTTGTTGTTTATAATTTAATTCAAAAAAGTAAACTCATATCTTATATTCATTACATGTAAAGTGTTTTAAATACTGATCAGTTTGGCTTATAGGTCTTAAAAACCAGAATCTCAAATTATGAGAACATTTCATTTGGAGTTCATATTAATTTACTATTCAAAAAGGGCCCCGAGTGGTTCAGCAGGCTAAGCCACAGACACTATGACCAGAGGATCGCGAGTTTGAATCCCGGTCATGCTGTTTGCCATCAACAGTCGAGGCCCAAGAGAGCAAAAATTGGCAGTGCTCTCTCTGGGTGGGTAGATGGCACTTTCACTCTCCCCATCACTCTCACATTGCAATGTCTGCTGTTTCAGGCATCTACTGATTGGTCCATTCAGAGCTGGGAATCCTGCGCTTTCCTCCGAGCGCGTTGACTCCCCAGTGACGATGTGTATTAGCTGTAGTTCGATAAGAGGTGGTGGCTGGCATCATATGCATCAGAGGAGGTGTGTGCATGTCTTTTAGAGTCAAGGACAGTGCAAAGTGATGGGGAGAGCCCCCTAGTGATGGGATGGGCCAATTGCCTACTACCACATTGGGAATGGGAAAAAAAAAAAAAAAAATAATAATAATAATAATATTAATAATATTAATAATAAATACTATTCAAACATCATCAACATTGAAAAAAATAAGATAAATATAAAATATGACAATTTACCTTTTTGAATTAAATTCTAAACAAAAAAAATATTGTTTGGAGATGCACTAGTATCAATATCTGACTGGTGGATTTTTCACTGGTTACTTTTCCAAATCCTGCCTGAGTCATCTGGGTCAGACTGAGGACATCTCTGACGACACAGAGTTTAATCACATTAGACCAGACAAAGCACTCCACATCCAACTTCAATTAACTTACCTCCATGTGAATATGTGCATTTGATGCTCTTATAGTAGCATTTACAGCTAAACAGAGTTGATAATGGCTCAGCTCACAGGTGACCACACTGACCTTTGCTAATTTTACAGCCTCAAAATGCAAAATGTGGTGACACCGCACATTACTAATGAATACAAATACTGCTGCTCAGCTTCCTGCAACAGCATAAGTCAAACATATAGTAGATTACATTGAATGGATGCAAAGTTAACAACCACAACAAGTAGCTGATGAGAAGCTCACACTCCAGAGAGAACAGAAAATACCATTTATGGTGTAGCGGTGATGGGAACGGGAGGGGAAGCTGTCTTACCACCTAATGTTAAAAGAACGTTTAGTGAGATTGCAGTGTAATTACCAATTACGTTTTAATATGTTTGTATAAATCTATTTACTCATTTAACAGGGAGAGTAGTCATTAATAAACAGTGAATCTGGTTTCTAGCCTGAAAAGATGCTAAGCCTTCAATATCTGATAAATGAGCAGCACAGCTATAACTAACTAAAAATAATATCTAATTAAGAATTTGTCAATAGAATATACAGTGCAATGACTTTTGATTGACATACATAAGATATACATACGTAAAGCACAACAGAAGGTCAGAAGATTATTATATTATACTCGTTCACATGCAAAAATGTGAATATTATGAAAAGTTTCTGCTAAAAATTAAATCAAAAATTGTAAACAATCATTTTAAAACGTCAAGCCTTTTCTGTTTTAATGCTCTTACTGGTTGAACAGGAATTTACTCAAAATTAAATATTAAATATTAAAAAATAACCAAAAAAAGGCTTGAAATATCACTTTTTGATATTGATATTACATTTCTTGAATTCAATTATGAACTTTTTCCAAATATCTCATTTTTTCATGACAAAAGCAGTGACATCAGGATTAAATATGCCAGTGAACTGAACAGAAACTATAGTTACTATATAGAAAAAAATCAAATTTTATGCTATTAAGAGTGAGAAACAGTATTTTAAGTGCAGTTCATGCTGCTGCAGCCAGTGCACTGCAGTTTTAGAGAGGTTGGGGGAGTGCAATCCACTCCAGGTATTCAATCATACTTGCCCAAACACATCAAGAGCAGTGATCACAACAGCGAGGAGACAGCTATCTCTATACCACATCACAACACCACTAACAAAAACATGGCCCAGCTCACTGCCCTGCAACCAAAAACACTAGCCTACCTGCTTAATTATCTCACAGAGACAGTGAGTGAACATGTGAGTGAGAAAGAATGAGGCAAACAGGAAAGACAGATACAGACAAGAGTACAGTAAGGGAAAAAAAGAGGTACTCACTGCATATCCAGAGCCTATAGACTAAAGAGAAGCCCTTATTCAATGGGAGTTTACTGAGGAGGATCCACAGGCAGGCCCTTATGCTGTTAAAATGACTCATACCCCTTCTTCCTCCCGCACTGTGCAGCCACAAGGAGGTAAACATTTCCAAATATGGAGACAAAAATGGGAGAAAGATTGGGGGCAAAAATTGATTCAGCTTGCTTTTGCTGTCTGGAATGCCACTCTTTTCACTGGCCAAAGTCACTTGGAAGCCAAATACGTGGTTATTAGCATTCACACAGATGCCAGCAGAAGAATGATCGTGCTGTGTAGGGTTGTGAGAAAGCCCCAGTTAGGCCTGGCTGTAGATGCAGAGATGCCAAAATCAGATCCCTCGAGATAAGTCTTCGAAAGCTAAGGTCAACCACATCATGTAAACGCAGTCATGAATGACGACATCTTCACCATACTGAGAAACACAGCCCAGACATGCTGCACAGAAGCCTTTAATGTACATATATAAGGTCTATACATCTGCTGGTCAACAAAATCAGTCAAAGGTGAAATTTATATACATCGTTATAAAACGTATTTCCCAAAATAAATCGGGAATGTCTGTATTTTAATAAGTTGGTTTGACATTATTTTAAATAACGAGTTAAATTGATTATTCTTTTATATTTGTATATCAGACAATAATATATGAATATGTATGAAGCTGCATGTGTGTTACATTATTACTAATATTTAATAAAATGATGAAAATGTCTAAAATGAAT